>JAJGQC010000375.1:0-43195 GCA_021014325.1 Plazaster borealis
GGTTTTTACCCATACACCGATGTGTGTTAGCACTGTATACTCAGTACTTTCCGAGTCCTGTGAAAAATATCACAGGCTTATTACTCGGGTGGGATTGGACCCACGACCCTTGCAATTCTAGAGCAGTGTCTTACCAACTAGACTACCGAGATTGCCCGGTAGCTAGAGGCAGTTCGAATCCTATGTTTTGGCAGCGGTACAACGATTATAATAGATGTTAAATTTGCATCGGGGATAAAGTATATAAATTTTGTTTTTTACAAATACACAGATGTGTGTTAGCACTATATACTCAGTACTTTCAAGAGTCCTGTGAAAAAATATAAAAGGCTTATTACTCGGTGGGATTGAACCCACGACCCTTGCAATTCTAGAGCAGTGTCTTACCAACTAGACTACCGAGATTGCCCGGTAGCTAGAGGCAGTTCGAATCCTATGTTTTGGCAGCGGGTACCGCAACGATTATAATAGATGTTAAATTTGCATCAGGGATAAAGTATATAAATTTTGGTTTTTACCCATACACCAATGTGTGTTAGCACTGTATACTCAGTACTTTCCCGAGTCCTGTGAAAAAATATCACAGGCTTATTACTCGGGTGGGATTCGAACCCACGACCCTTGCAATTCTAGAGCAGTGTCTTACCAACTAGACTACCGAGATTGCCCGGTAGCTAGAGGCAGTTCGAATCCTATGTTTTGGCAGCGGGTACCGCAACGATTATAATAGATGTTAAATTTGCATCGGGGATAAAGTATATAAATTTTGGTTTTTACCCATACACCGATGTGTGCTAGCACTGTATACTCAGTACTTTCCCGAGTCCTGTGAAAAAATATCACAGGCTTATTACTCGGGTGGGATTGCCCGGTAGCTAGAGGCTGCCTCTAGCTACCGGGCAATCTCGGTAGTCTAGTTGGTAAGACACTGCTCTAGAATTGCAAGGGTCGTGGGTTCGAATCCCACCCGAGTAATAAGCCTGTGATATTTTTTCACAGAACTTGGGAAAGTACTGAGTATACAGTGCTAACACACATCGGTGTATGGGTAAAAACCAAAATTTATATACTTTATCCCCGATGCAAATTTAACATCTATTATAATCGTTGCGGTATCCGCTGCCAAAACATAGGATTCGAACTGCCTCTAGCTACCGGGCAATCTCGGTAGTCTAGTTGGTAAGACACTGCTCTAGAATTGCAAGGGTCGTGGGTTCGAATCCCACCCGAGTAATAAGCCTGTGATATTAAATCACAGGACTCGGGAAAGTACTGAGTATACAGTGCTAACACACATCGGTGTATGGGTAAAAACCAAAACTTATATACTTTATCCCCGATGCAAATTTAACATCTATTATAATCGTTGCGGTACCCGCTGCCAAAACATAGGATTCGAAATGCCTCTAGCTACCGGGCAATCTCGGTAGTCTAGTTGGTAAGACACTGCTCTAGAATTGCAAGGGTCGTGGGTTCGAATCCCACCCGAGTAATAAGCCTGTGATATTTTTTCACAGGACTCGGGAAAGTACTGAGTATACAGTGCTAACACACATCGGTGTATGGGTAAAAACCAAAATTTATATACTTTATCCCCGATGCAAATTTAACATCTATTATAATCGTTGCGGTATCCGCTGCCAAAACATAGGATTCGAACTGCCTCTAGCTACCGGGCAATCTCGGTAGTCTAGTTGGTAAGACACTGCTCTAGAATTGCAAGGGTCGTGGGTTCGAATCCCACCCGAGTAATAAGCCTGTGATATTTTTTCACAGGACTCGGGAAAGTACTGAGTATACAGTGCTAACACACATCGGTGTATGGGTAAAAACCAAAACTTATATACTTTATCCCCGATGCAAATTTAACATCTATTATAATCGTTGCGGTACCCGCTGCCAAAACATAGGATTCGAACTGCCTCTAGTACTGAGTATACAGTGCTAACACACATCGGTGTATGGGTAAAAACCAAAATTTATATAATATGGACAATGTTAAGGTAATTTCCAGGGTAAGGATTCGCTAATGTAAGGCCAAGACCAATCAAGCCAAGAGAACAGATCAGGTCAGGTTTTTCCACAAACTGGCAAGGCACTGAAACTGCCCCCAAATTAACTTTATTAACTGGATTAACATTAACATAATGTTTCATAAATGCCAAGCAAATGGAAGCAATGTTCAAGGCAATTTAGTTGGTGTTCTATTTTGGGACACATATAGGTAGGTATATATACACACATCAACATGTAAAACAAAATAAAGTGCTACTTGTCCTAGAGGATGTAATTCAGTTAAGCTCACCCTTGGATCCCAAACAGGAAAGGTCAAGTCAGTACTTGTCTTTGGTTGTTTCAGTAATACAGGTTGAGGCCACACCCTGTTAAACATATAGAACGTGTTATTGTTTAAATCAACATTATAATATAACGTTATAATATTCACCTTTGAAAACTGCTACTGCATTACACTCAAAAAACTTTGCTCTAGAGGTAAAGTACTGCAGTTGATTACAATACATGTATCTTTTATCAAAACCTTACATACAAAAAATGATTTTTTTTTTACTGTGTTTAGAGCAACTATTCAATCCAATTTGCACAGCTAATATGGATTTAAGACAGCATAAATTAGTATTACTTCAGAATTGACTGAACTGAAGCAAAAGATTTGTCAATATTATATTCGTATGTAGGTCTTTACTCACAAGGTAATATGTAATGGAACAACCCCACACCCATAAAACACAAGGTGCATTCCAGTGATAAACCATTATTTTCATTCTCACCAAAACAGGAGCACATTGTTTACCAGGTTTTTAGACGACCAGTATTTGGGTTTTTGAAATTGAGTGATTATGGCTATGTATGTATTAGTCTTTTTTAACTTGTCCAGAGACCAAGTGTTGAATTAATTTTAGGAGCACACCTGCAGTAATTTATTTTTTCTTCAAAATATTGTTATCACAATAAAACCACGACTAAAACAAGGAAAGACAAGAAACATTCCCATAAAATGCACAAGGGTTTCTTTTTCTTTATCAAGAAAAGTTTTTTTTGTTTTTTTGTTCACCATGAATCGGCAGGACCATAAGCATTGCCCGATAATTGGCCATGGCATGCTGGAATCTGGGGCTTACCTCCCATGCCAAGAACAAGGTGAAAATAAAGGGGGCAGCCAATCGATCTTTCGTAACCCTCATGTGTCAGACAAAAGGACGAGAAATTTGTAGGTAGGCATCCCTCAAGTCCAGTGATGTCGAACACACTGCGATCAACAGTGAATTCAGCACGGGTTGCGGAGTGACTCCATCATGAATCTCTTTGGCTTGATGAACTTGTCGAGCAGCAGTAGACTAACAATTGGATGCCCACTACCTTGAAATTTGTTGTTAGGAGTTAGGAACAATGTTGAGCAGAAACCTGCACTGATTCCTTATTGGGAACTTGTCTTTTGGCTTGCTTTCGTAGTAGCGAAAAGATTTCCCACTCCAGAGCCTGGCGCTTGGCTAAATTTGAAGGCACTAGAGTGGAGCGTAGGACTATGTCGGACGGACGGGTGCTTGTAAACTCCAGAGCGTAGCCATTGTTTACTATATTTACTCAAGCAAGAACTTTAGTGTCTCTGTTTGTGGTATCAGTGTGACACATCAAATGAGTGCCGCTAGCATCGATGACTGGTAGACCCATCAAATGCATCCTGCCAGCTCTGACGTTCATGAGTCAGTTGAGGGCATGTGTCAAAAATAGAAGGCCAATGCTGCTGAAACCCCTCATCCCTCATACATTGTTCCTAAACAAAAATGTCGCCAAACTATGTTCCCAAACCTGAGCATTGTGACCATGACATCTGACCCATGGAATTGAACTCAACACCGTCTTGGTAACTTGTAACTGGAGTTACGGTCCAGAAACCATTTAGCTATAACTCACCACCATGACCTCAACTGTTGACCTTTTCACCCTGGAAAGAATCCCAACTTTCCTTAATCCAAGGGCAACCCCCTCCCAAGTTGCAAGTCCAAATGTCATTTGTAACTGAAGTTTTGGTACGGAAACCATTTAGCTATAACTCACCACCGTGACCTTAACTGTTGACCTTTTCACACTAGAAAGAATCCATACTTTACTTACCCCTAGGGGAAACTCCCGCCAAGTCCAAATGTCACTTGTAACTGGAGTTACGGTCCAGAAACCATTTAGCTATTACTCACCACCATGACCTTTACCTTTGACCTTTTAACCGTGGAAAGAATCCCAACTTTCCTAACCCCAAGGGTAACCCCCTCCCAAGTTGCAAGTTCAAATGTCACTTGTAACTGGAGTTACGGTCCAGAAACCATTTAGCTATTACTCACCACCATGACCTTAACCTTGTGACATTTTCATACCTGAAACAATCCCAACCTTCCTTAATCCAAGGTCAACCCCCACCAAAGTTGCAATCCAAATGTCACTTGTAACTAGAGTTACGGTCCGGAAAATATTTAGCTATAACTCACCACCATGACCTTTACCTTTGACCCGTGGAAAGAATCCCAACTTTCCTTACCCCAAGGGTAACCCCCTCCCAAGTTGCAAGTTCAACTGTCACTTGTAACTGGAGTTATGGTCCGGAAACCATTTAGCTATAACTCACCACCATGACCTTAACTGTTGACCTTTTCACCTTGGAAAGAATCCATACTTTCCTTAACCCAAGGAAAACCCCCTCCCAAGTCCAAATGTCACTTGTAACTAGAGTTACGGTCTGGAAACCATTTAGCTATAACTCACCACCATGACCTTTGCACCCTTAAAACAATCTCAACCTTCCTTTTCCTCCAAGGGCAACCCCCACCCAAGTTACAAGTCCATATGTCACTAGTAACTGGAAACTGAACGGTCATTTTTTTTATGCTAATTCACTGAGGGCGTGTTTTTGTATTACTGTTTCATGATAATTTATGAATGTGATATCACTAACCCCAGGTTTTCCTGCTGATCGGCGCAATGCGCACAATCACAACACGCACGCACACGATGTTATTGTAAACTGTAGTTAGCCCTCTTCTTTTTAAACCGAAGTTGCAAGAAGAACAAAACAAAAATCAGTCAAATATTGTTAAGTTTACGTTGTTGGTTTATGCCCTTACTGTGAGCTTTGTAACGTGAGTAATCGTAACGTGAGTAACCATGTTCTTTGAGGATTCCCAAGTTTTTAAAAAGATTCTAGAAGATTTGTTTTACTCTTATTACTTGTGCCCCATGGCATGGTCATTTATTAATATAAATGATATTTCCAAAGGTTGTTTGTATGAGGACAGTTTTTGATTTAAGCATGTTTGCTTTTTATGCATGTCCGAATATGTAATGTGAGTTACCGATTTTGTGTGTCTTGTATCATACATAACACATTTTTCTGGGTGTCATCTCTGGTGCTTAAGTCATTGTAAGTACTAAAGTATGTCTAGGTCTACTGTATCTACCATGGGGATAACAGTTATTAAACCTTTTCAGTAAGGTAATTACAGCCCAAGCAAACACAAAAGTACATCAAAGCGTAATGTGAGAAACCGTGGAATTGCCTTTGTGGTTAACTTACATGTAGGTTAGCCATCTGCATGTATACTCGGTGATTTCCAAGTTCTGTATGGAAAAAACCCACATGAGCCTCGAAGGACAAAGCAACAGTTGTTAAGTGTCTTGCTCAAGTGTCATGACCAGAACTCAAACCCACACTCTGCTGATCAGAAACATCAGAGCTTGAGTCTGGTGTGCTAGACCTCTCGGCCATGGAAAGCTAATGAATATGGGTAAAAGCCATGGACAAGAACAATTTTATTAAACACTCAAATTTAAAAGACATTGTCTACATCCTGTATTTTGTAAACATGTCAAAGTGAATGAGGAAAAATTTGAAAAAAATTATCAAACATTACCGTACCATTGGGTAAACACAAGAAAGAATTTGTGTACAAGGGTTGAAGGTGCAGCATTAGGATAAAGTTGACATGTCCTGGCAACCAACATTGCCCAAGATACACCACCAAGGAATCCTAGAGCATTCGAGTAAACACCTCGCTCTGCAAAAAAATAAAAATAAATAAATAACATATTTAAACAAACAAAAAAACAAAAAAACAAAAAAACAAAAAAACAAACAAACAAACAAACAAATAATTGCAAGTCAATACATTACTTTTCTACCTAGTTGACAAGCTCCCCCTTTCTATTTGGGGGTTTTTGGGGCTTTTTCTGTGGGGAGGAGCATTGCAGATAACTTCTAGTTCTATATCTCTAATTACATACAAGTATTTTCATGATCATAAATTCATACTCGGGCATTTTTATAGCGCCCCACAAAGTTCACAGCACTTTTACCAAGCTAACAAATAAATAAAGATTCAACAGTGATTTAAAAACTAATTCAGTAACAAGAAATGTATGAAGCATAATTGTTTAAGTGCTTCATTTACACACCAACAACAAATTTTGAAATCTTATTCCTCCAATGTTTTTCATTGAACAAGTTGAATAGTAAAATCATTAATATTTACTTCAAAACAGTTAAAGATGCATTGCCTGATTTCAGGCCAATTTGAAGGTCAAAAATTAAGTTTATTGAGGAGAAAAAGTTATTAGCTTTCATTTGATACCTTGATAAATTAAATTTGAAAATTTGGGCCAGCCTTTTCACAAAATGTTATCCTTAAACTGATGACACACACAATTTGCATGTTGCAGCAGTCTAGCTATGAAATTCATTAGATCAGAGTCAGAACAAAATCAAATCAAAACAAACCTGTTTAAAACAAAAACGGTTGTATCTCCAGTTCCCCCAAAAATAATTTATTAAATGTCTATTTCTACATGACAGGGGTGGGCGATAAATGGCAATGAGTTTGAGTTGAGTTGTCGACAGTAATGATGCAATGTTCAAAGTTGACTGATGACAGGGTAGAAGGAGTGGAACAAAGTTTCACAGATTTCTTGTGTAAAATGGCTATTCCTCCACCAATCATGGGAAAAACTGAGGAAAGTGTATCCAGGCTGAGTACATTCACCAATAATTGTCATATCATCCTTAGACAACCATGTCTCTGTCACTATCATTATGTCGACTTCATATGACAGGACATGGTCGAGTACGGTAGTGGTCTGGTTACAAAATTTCAAATGTGAATGGTGAAATTTAAAGATGGCGGGGAGCAGGGAATAGGAAGGAGGTAAGAAAGGTTTGTGGTGATGTTACGTTTCTGTTCAATTCTTCTGAGTTTTGGGTACTGTGAACAAAACGGATTTTCTTCAGCATATGTGTACCCGCTCTACGACCTCTAGCGTGATGCACAATACCCAGTTGCTTTATGACAATGTAGGACTGATAAAAAATGCGTCCTTTGCATTTTCTTAGACTCAGGAGCTGTCGTTTTGTGTAGCATTGTACCGAAGGTATAACAGGTAAAATAGCATGGTAGATAGTGATATTGTCAATGTCCTTTGTTATATTCTCATCTTAACCACTGGGCGTATCGTCGCTGGCCACTATACCAATGCTGTGTACATGGCTATGGTAACCACTAGTAGTACTCACATTAGTCTTCTTGTTCAAAATTTGCGCTGCAACAAGCTCTATGGCCATCTCCAACCGTCCAAAATGCTTCATGCCAAGGGACAAAACATTCAACGAAGTGCTCAAACAGGAATAATGAGACAAATAACTAAAATCCGGCAAAATAAACAAAAAAAAGTGGGAGCGGCATAACTCCCATGGCAGCAGCTCAACAGCGCCGTCATTTCTAGGATACTCACAAATATCAAGTGACCAGCTTTGTTGGATCATTTCACATCAAAGTCTTTGTCAAAATATCATGACAGATACCTTACAATGAATTGCATCCTAAGTTTGGGTGGGGTTTTGGTTTTATTACGTAGTCACGCTATCTGTTCAATACTCAGCACGATCAGTTTTAGAAATAATGAAATACCAAGGTGTTGTAGCCTCTAAAAAAAAAATCAGCGACTGGATCCAGGTCTGTACTGCAATAGACCTTGTGCACATCACGCCATCACGCCATTTGGCACCCTCCTCGGCTAGAGAATCAAAAGGTGGTTGCCCATTGGCCTTTCATATATAATTTTCAACTTATTTGCAATGTAAATAGTTTTAAAATGTTTAAATGGAAATGAATGTTAAAGTTGTGTTCATTCATCAACTAAGTAGGTTTGTCAGCATTAAGTTGCCATTTTGGTAAAAACAGATAACTAAAAACCTACATGTACATGTAGACCTTCAACTACAAAAGTTCCCTCAACTGACCACAGGCCTCTTTACTATTAATTACTGAAATGTTGTCTTTCTAGGTAGTGATGTACCTCAGCTAACAATAGCGATACGCGCGCGTTGTGTTGAAACATATTGTTGGTATTTTCTGCAAGTATGAACCATAACCATGAGAAATCTCAAAATTCTTAGTGGTGATACATGAAAAGTAAGCTTGTTTCTTGATCAGTGTTATGTTGAAAACAGGTCAAATTATTTACACTATTTAAGTAGAAAAACAAGCTCAGCACCAAGTATGGAAACAAGTTCAGTATTAGCCCTGTTATTAAAGAACCGATGGCATGTGCGCCAGGGGCCGTGATTGCAGTGCCTCAAGCAATTCAAGTCAAAAGTATTTTTTATGTTTCAGCCCCATCAAAAAGCTCCTGGTGAGCGTATATCATGGATACCTAAAAGTTACCGCCAAAAGTTATCGTAACCTAAATTCTTCGAGTAGCTCACCTTGATGTTTGATCTAATGTAGCATCGGAACAATACATCTGCCATACTTTTTATGCAGGCCAATGTTTACTGCAGTGTCATGAAATTTTTGGGGTACCATCAGCCTGAAATTTACTGCTTGCCACAGCAAACTAGGTCCTACGTCTTTCAACTTCATAGACTCAAAAATTGTTTGATACTCAACAAAATTCAAAGATGTATGTATATTCACATGAATTAAAGATGATTTGTTATTCTTGATTACACCTTTTATTTGATGCTAAAAGGACTAGAGAAGAAGTTTAATACATGTCCACTTACATGTACATGTAGTCATAACTGGACTGGCCGTGTGAATGCTTTGTCCTAGCACATGAAAGCAACAAATGGTAATGGTGCTTAATCCCATCTAAACGTTTTTCATATTTTTATACTTTTTATACAACTATCTAAATTATACTTACTTTTGGCCCACAGTTTGATGGCTCTTAAAGCTAACCTAAAGTTTTCCTTATTTGGTACTAAATTGAGAATCTCATCAGTCACTCTACAACCTGCAGTTAAACAACAGAAATGGTAAAACAATTAACATCATGTTCATACACACTTACCTGTACATGTACGCAAGTGAAATTCAAAAAGATTTCAAAGGCTTGTACAGGCATAAATAGACCCCTTGCATGTCATGAGACCAAACCGGCAGTCTGCAAACCGGGACCTCACCGAGGTTTCCACTATTTGACCTTAGCGATGGCGGTCAAAGTTAATTGGGGTCAAAATTAATTGGGGGTCTAAAGATTTGCAGTTTTGAAATTGGAAACTTTGATCAAGCTTAATTTGAAAACTGATGACGTGATCATGACGTTATACCTTATGAACTTTTGAATTTTGAGATTTCAACTTCCGGTTTCGATGGAAGTAAGGTCACATGGGGTCTTACATTGTGTAAGATTTGTATAATACTTCAAGAGCTTGTATATAGTGCAAACACCTTGTGTGTATCTGTTATGATTCTCCAGATATGATGTTTTAAACGTTGATTTAATATTGTGACGTCAACAACCTGAAACAGTTGCGGTGTTATCTACACACTTAGGTCTAAGTACACGTACATGAGCAGTTTCAAGTCTTTACGACCTTTTGTTTTTGTGAAATCTTGATGAGAAAACCCCCCAGAACAATAACAATAGTTTTTCGGCCGTTGTGCCACACAGCTAATAATCCTCGCAGCCTATCGATCTCTCATAATCCCAGTTGGCATTTTTCAGACGAAAGGAAGAAGCTCTGGAATCAGGGATTACACAATAATCCCTGTAAAAGGGAGATTTTAAGTAAGAATTTCAGTACCTTTTTTCCCTCTTTGGATGGGAAATATCAAGCATAGCACTGGAGGCACAAGCACGGTGCACGCTGCAAAATAAAATATCTGGGTGTGCTACCACGTCTTTTCTTTGGATCTTTGGCATTTTGCCACCCTTTTAGTTTTTTAAATAATTTTCATGAGATGCAGTATATTAGTGAATGGTCAAAACTTGTCAGATCAATACATCTTAAATAAAACTAGTCATGTCACCAGTTTCAATATTTTTTATTTGGGAGGGGGGGGGGATTGTTTTGCATACTGTTTTTTTGAGTAAACATTATTGCTCCTACCTGTACTTGTAGGTCTATCCACACGAAGGCATAGAAATTGTTTACTGATTTATTGATAACATTATTTTGCATCCAGAATCATTACATCAAAACGTTCTCAGTTTCTATGTCCTAGTTTCTAAATGGTTGTACAATGTATCTATCCTGCACTGGACTGCTACGCAAGCCAAATGATGCCAAAGAAAAAGGAAGTCATTCAGGACATACATGTACATGTAAAATAAATGTGCAATTCGGAGCTACATGTAGGTAGGCAAGCCATTCTTTTTCCGGAGATTGGCAAAGTATTTATCAACCATTCTGAAAAATGAAAACTTCACACTTTGAAACTACTTATAAAAAGTTCCATGGTTAAACAAGGTCTTTGATGAACGCTGACAACTTTTTCCTGTTGATGCTGAGACAAATTATCAGTTTCTGTTCAAAGGTTGTAGCTTGTTAAAAGAAAATTACAGGATAGAGAGAGGAATTTTTAACATGTTTTTAGTATTACAAACAACAAATATTTTAATTTAAAGCGATTCAGAACTGAAACAGAAACCATCAGAAAGTCAGTGTAGGACAATGACTGTTGTGCCAATTTCAAAAGGGCAATAGAAATAAATGGTGCTTTATTTGCAGCAAAGACTTAATGTCATAACTAAGAGATATTCATCTCTGATTTCTAAACTAAAGAACAAGTTGACATTGACACTTATAAGAGAAATAAGAGCAACCCGTGGTGTGAATATCTGTGATTCATTGAACCAAAGTGGATAAATCATTATCCCCCAAAAAACAGAATTGTTGAATTTTAAAGTTCTCAATACTAGGCCTTCGTGACTAGACTAGTGAAATTTACTACTTGGCTAGTCGTGCTCCAATTAGTCGCGACTACGACACTAGTCGCGACTATTGTTTGTTTCCCAAGATACATTGCGGTATATTTCTAATTGTGTATTGACGCAGACGCAAGATGCTAAAATTCGAGCTGAAATATGAAGGATGCGTTGCAATGGATGCCACTGCAGTAAGAACTCTTTTGATGCAACGATTTATCAGAGCAGACAATGACAACTGCTATCATTTTATTCATTTATATCAAATTTATAACAAAACATTTGCTTCAAAATGCTTACCACAGGCACCACCCAACATTGTGCCTCGCGGCGCTAAACAAACGAACCATGGAGGTATATAAAATAGGACAGCAAGATCGAGAATTCGAGGCGACATATTTGCGCCTGCGAGTTTATCATGCCAAGCTTCGTTCAATCATTGTGCAGGGTTATTCCATTATTTATAAGGTAGATTTGCCCATGCTGCCGAATTTTATCAGATTTATTAAAGATTCAAAACTTGTCTTATGTTTTTTTACAAATATATAATCGTGACCTCAACAAAATTAAATGACCTGGAATTCTTTAAAGGTTTGACCTCATGGCGTTTATTGTTATATTTTAATTGACTGGTAGAACATAAGCCGTCTCATCCGACCCGCATGCCAATTTTCGTTCAGTACATTTCATTTCCAGCAAATAACAGCACAAGAAAACGCTGTGATTGTTGTAATGATCATTAATTAATTGATGAATTAGTGTATTGTTAATAAACACAAATAAAAACTAATAGCAAGTCGGCACTCGGCAATTGGCAAACTAACGGCAACTCTTATAAACTGGAAAAAAACATGACGCATTCCCATAGCACTGTAGTTAGACCTTACACGAAATAATGTACACTGTAAAACCTCTGCTGCATGCTTGCCACAGCCATTTTTGTAGCTTGTCGAATACCACCACCCGCATGAGCTTTTAGTTCACGCAGCAAATAGTCGCGACTATTTTTGTAGTGGTCATGGTGGCGCGGCTAACCAGGTAGTTGAAAAGCGGCAGTCGCGACTCGACATAGCAATCAATAGTCCCGACTTTGACACTAGTCGCACAGGCTTACTCAATAGACTGTGCAAGTCTCGCGCGTATCGGAACGGATTTTCTGAAATCAAATCTGTGTTTTAAATTATATCTAATGACAAAATCTGAACAAAAATACTCAGTACAATTTTTATAAAATTAGTTTTAGCTTTTATTATAAATACACAAATAATGTGTTAATTATTAATTAAACATAATTAAAACTCTGGGACAAGGATGCTTATTTGATCTTAACTTTTTAGAAACCCCTTACGCGGATTCGCGAAGGTCACACCGGCGTAAAATTATCGCTTGGCGCAGTTTATAAAGGACGCTGACACCTCAACAACCATAGACTGCAATGAAAAGGCCTCGCGTTGCAATAACAGCATCTGGCAATTATCATTACGCATCCAAAACAAGCATTTACATAAGTTTTGTTATCAGAGGTGAGCACAAAATTCTTAATTTTTGCAGTAACCAGAAGCTGAGGTCAAGTTTAATTCTCGGTTTTTCTTCTTTATATTGTTGAATTGATTTTACTTTCATATTTTTTATCACTTAGTATTACATTCCCAACAACATAGCTAATTTTCATAGTCATAAACTACGTTAAACTAAAATAATTGACGAAACAAAATCTCGCCCACTATGGTCCCAGAAGTTCGACTAGAATAACGTATGTCTACTAGCACTGAACGATATTGAGGACAATATCGTCAATATTGATGTTGGTTTTGAAAATATTGAAATATCGTGACAGAGACAATATTCTTATAATATCAACGATATTGTCAATTGAACGCAAATGTAACCAAAGCCCGCCTTTGTAAACTATAAAGTCTTTAAAATGTTCGAAAATAAGGTTTCTGTTTGAAGTAGTTGCCATTGAGTAAAACTGACGGCAGGTCAGCACATCACAAAGACTACTTTTGTTGAGGTTTGGGTGCCGCAAAACCAGAGTCCAGAGTTCGGACTCTTTATGGATCAAAGCATTACATGAGGGCAAGAAAGAAACTGAAGACTCTGTTTACATCTTTCCATCTAGCAAAGGTGGTCTTTCTTCAAGGTATCACCGAAAGCAGGACGAGCATGCATCTCCTTGGGATATTTAACACTGTTAAAATTAACGCTGCAAATTAACAGTCACCTCTATTATTGATAATTCCTTAAAAATAAGCATGATTTTTATTTTCATACCACTTCTCCATCTCTACTGTGTTGCATTTTGTGGCATAATGCATATTTAAGTTCATCGTTCTGTGGTACAGGCTGACTGGCTCATTTTCAATTGGCCGCACTCGGTCAGTTTGAGTATACATCTATATGACGTAATGCAACTCATCAATGCTGCCATCCAGTAAGTATCCACCACCACAATCCACCGCTGTTCCTAGCGTTCTATACTTTATCATTAGGGGATGAAGATACCGAGTGTTGCAGTGTGAGCGAAGCTGCATATGACTAGCAATCACTGCACCGCGTTGTCAGGAAATGTCGGCTGCACAGCAAAGTATTTTCATGCGCAGCACATGTATTTTATGTCAATTATGAGCGAAACAATGTTTGTTTTCAAAGACGAAAAAAACCAAGGCACCATTATTAAGAGATCGCAACATCCAATAGTGGAGGTAGAAACCATGTAGAAATCAAGAAAAAAATTGAGTCAGAACCAGCGATAAAAACACGCAAAAGTGTAAGCTGTTCTGTGTTCATTTTATAGCACTAGTGTGTACTTTTCCATCTACAGGGTGGATGTACATTATGTATTTTAAGCTTGTCAAAAAATTTGCGAGCAAAACACAAAGTATTGGGTACATGTAGTATATCACATCATGAACAATCATGACCTCTGGCTGTGTGTGTCAATGTATAGAATGTGTGTGATCCTTTGAACGACATTTCCATTTTTGTCAAGAGAAGATAAAGAGAGCTGAATATGCATTTTGCAAAATATTTTGTTTAAGATTGATTAAAGTATTAGATAGCAAATATATTTTAGAGACAGAAGTTATATACTTTCATTTGCGACACTGAAAAAACCATCTGTGAATATTTAGTAAAATAGTTAACCACTTCACGTCAGTTGACATGTATACACGCAAACAATTTCTTGGTAGGAATACAGTTGACGTGAATAAAATACCTTGAACAGCTTCGGAGCGTCCTCTTTTTGTGGTTAGTTGACTGGCTGACATGTAAACGCGACCCGCACAGCAATGCAACTTCCTTGATACGCTTCGTCTCCCCCATACAAAGAGGGACAAAGGGTGCCAGGAATCATAATTGAGATCTCCCTTTCTCAGGGGGTGGGGGTGGCTAGGTATTCTTGACCTTCGTCCTTTGTCATGTTTGTTGTACAAATGAGGATTCCGAGAGATCAATAGGCTGCCACTGTTGTTTTTCATTGTATACGGCATATGGGAGGTATGGTATTTTTCACATTTTATCCATGAACATTAAAATGCTTTATACACAGGGCGAACTTGTATGTGTTTCTACCCGCACACTATGTATACTGCCCAGTGTTGATAAAACTGTACAAGCTTAAGGTGTATTTACCGTGCGGGTATGCTGTGCATACGTGCATTAATGTTGGGCAGCTTAGGTAATTTTGTTTTCGCAGGCAAATTGTTTACATTGCTTTATTTAACAGTTCTCATTATGCAAAAATTAGTTCACTTCTTCTACTATTTCTTTTGACACACTTGCATCTCATCGACCTTGCCATTGGAGAGATTTTGCTACAAAAATCACTTGTATCCATAATCATACCTTACAACCGTGGGGTTTTATCACAAGTTACAATGTGGTCTGACCCTACAAATGATTTCTTGGTGCCTAAATTACTTGACGAGTGTAGGCGAATGCGTCCTTTATCGGACACTTGTTTGCCAATGTTCATCCCTATTTTATTGGTGTTATTTTATTGGTGTTATGAGGGTAGGTGAGCTGGCGGCGGAATCAGGTCATCGCGTTCCACCTTCGGTGTTATCAGTTGCAGATGTACAGTTTTGTAAGGCGGAGGGCAGTGGCCAGTCGTTCCTTTTTTCTTTCAAGCATGCCCCCAAAAATCAGCGCGGCCCCCTGCAGGTCATTCATTTGGTAAAATCGGATAACACAGCTATTTGCTTCGCTGCCAGCGTAGAGGGCGACTGATGAAATATCAGTCGCGATTCTGGCATGACCGCAGCTGGACGTCCTGTAGATCCGTCGCAGTGTGCAACAATTAGAACTGCGGGAATTTAGTTTTGTTGTGCGGCTAGCCTGACTCAACAGTTGGTAAGAGTATCGTTTGGTATTTTGAGCTCACAACCTACATGTATGAACTGAGAGGTGTATTCGTACTTTTATTTTACTGTACCTATGTTGTGAAAAAGTGTGGCACACGGAATACACAGTTGTTAATTATGGCTCACGGCGGCAGGGTGGACCGCTGAGAAATTTTTTAAATGCGTACCAAGAATTACCAACTCCTGTTTTGTTGTCTAGATTTTTGGTTTAAGGTTCGATATTCTACTGCATGTATTTTGTCAGTATAAATGTTGCAGTGGCAACCCCAGGGTGCAGGTTGCGTGAGCCATACTCGTCATACCCGTGTGATCGCGGTTAAAAGGCCTAAAAGCCCGGCTTTCAATTATTCCAGTATACCCTCTTTCAAAATAAAGGACTTTCGGCCTTTAGCTTTCTTAAAGAATGTATAGGCCTACTCACAGTTGTGCAATCCCGTTATGAAACCGTATAGGCCTTGCATTTTGTCCTTGGTACAATTCTCGTGTCGACTTTGGCATATTTAAACTCAGGCTAGCTCAAACGCAAATTTCACCCATGATGAGTGATGAAAATGCAATCATAGAAGAGCATGAACAGGTTTACGGCCCCGTTGGGAATCATCCTCAAAGATTTTCTGGGGCCTCTGCACTACATACAAGATTTCCAAAACAACAGATGCTTTGAAAGCTTAATAGAAGATGGATGGGACGATCCAACACAGTTCAAAGACATGAATGCGGAGTGGGGAAACCACGTGTTGCCCTCAGCTCCGAAGGGGGTCAAAAAAGCAATCTTGAAATGATACTGCTAAGAGTTGATGCTGGCCCCCTAGATAATATAATACATAAAATATTTATAACAAAAAAATAAAAAATAAAAAGGTTTCACATAAAGACAATTAAGTATGCTTGAGCCGGGCGAAGGACTCTAGGTTGCTCAAATGTATGAATGTTTGTATAATTTGCAAAGGTCAAAAATGACAATGTTTAATGTTCACTTGATGAGCGGATAGCTTTAGGTTGCTCAAATGGAAGAATGTTTAAATATTTTGCAAAGGTCAAAAAACATATGCCAATGTTTAATGTTGTACCTGCCGAGTGGATGGCTCAAGGTTGTTCAAATGAAAGAATGTTTGAATAATTTGCAAAGGTCAAAAGAAATGACAATGTTCAATGCTGTACCTGCCGAGCGGATGGCTCAAGGTAGCAAAAATGACAGAATGTTTAAATAATTTGCAAAGGTCAAAAAATGACAATGTTTAATGTTGTACCTGCCGAGCGGATGGCTCAAGGTTGTTCAAATGAAAGAATGTTTGAATAATTTGAAAAGGTTATACAAAATGACAATGTTAAATGTTGTACCTGCCGAGCGAATGGCTCAAGGTTGCTCAAATGTAAGAAGTTTTGAATAATTTGCAAAGGTCATAAGAAATGACGATGTTCAATGCTGTACCTGCCGAGCGGATGGCTCAAGGTAGCAAAAAAAAAAAAAAAAAAAATGAAAGAATGTTTGAATAGATTGCAAAGGTCATACAAAATGACAATGTTTAATGCTGTACCTGCAAGGCGAATGGCTCAAGGTAGCAAAAATGAAAGAATGTTTGAATAATTTGCAAAGGTCATAAGAAATGACAATGTTCAATGCGTACCTGCCGAGCGGATGGCTCAAGGTAGCAAAAATGAAAGAAGTTTTGAATAATTTGCAAAGGCCATAAAAAAAAAAATTAAAAAAAATGACAATGTTTAATTTTGAATCTGCTGAGCGGATGGCTCAATGTTGCTCGAATGAAAGAATGTTTGAATAATTTGCAACGGTCATTAAAATAAAATTGTTTAATGTTGTACCTGCCGAGCGGATGGCTCAAGGTTGCTGAAATGAAAGAATGGTTGAATAATTTGCAAAGGTCATTTAAATGATGATTTTTAATGTTGTATCTGCCGGTTGCTCACATAAAAGAATGTTGAATAATTTGCCAAGGTCCTTAAAATGACAATGTTTAATGTTAAACCTGCTGAGCGTAGGGAAGGCTCAAGGTTGTCCTACTGAGAATGTTTTAAGTCAAACCTGCCGAGCAGAGGGCTCAAGGCATTTAAAAATGTAAGAGTGTTTGAGTATTTTGCAAGGGACATTAAAAGGAAATGTTTAAGGCTACCCGCTGAGCGTTGGAAAGGCTCAAGGCTACACCATATTGAAATGTACATTTATAAATCGATCACATGGGAAGATTCAGACAAGCGCCTCAGATTCGCACGTAAGCATCTGGGTTTAGGTTCGCCACCTACTGAGGTAAACAGAAATAGAGCGAAAGTACCGGCAGTCCCACAGGGGACGTTCCGTCAGCAGGGTTTTTGCCCAGGTGCGGGGTATGGTGGTCAGCAGTTTCGTCAACCCTTTCCCATGGGTTCACGGGGTGCCAGATCCCGCGGGCCGGGCTACAGATGTGAAAAGAGGGCCATCTTGCTAGAGAATGCAAAGAAGTAATGTATGCATGAGACCTACTTTTCGTTAGATCCAACGATATTTAAAGTTTACCGCCATTTTACGTATTAAGATCAGTCATCGAAACTGTTGCAGCTAGTACGGGGTTAACCTCAAGATATAAAACGATCGCATATCAGCAAAAAACAAATAATAATAATAATAATACGTTAAAATCCAGGGGAAATGCATTGTTTTATAGCGATAGTCCAGTGTTATGATTAACATAAATATTTAAAGAGGTCATGGTCATTCATGCATTTGTTACTTCTCGTCTTGACAACGGCAATGCTCTTCTCTACAGTCTTCCTAACAACCAGATTTCCCGTCTTCAACGCCTCCAAAATACCGCTGCCCGCATTGTGACACTGTCTAGAAAATCCTGTTCTATCACCCCCATTCTGAAACAACTACATTGGCTCCCTATCTCTCAACGAATCATCTTCAAGCTGATGCTCATTGTCCACAAAGCACTTAATGGCAAGGCTCCCCACTATATTTCTGAACTACTTCAAGTTTACACTCCATCAAGGAATCTTCGATCAAGTTCCATGCTTCTCCTCGTTGAACCCAAGTCTCGACACTCATGGGGTGACAGGTCTTTTTCTTCAGCTGCGCCACGCATCTGGAACTCTCTACCGCTTAATCTTAGATCTTGTCTTTGTACCACAAAATTCAAATCTCTTCTCAAAACTTATCTTATGTCACAGGTTTTCAAGGACTAAATTTGTTGTGTCTGTTTTGTCTTTGTTTTGTTTTGTTTTATTTTTGGGTTTTTTACTGCGCCTTGAACACCCAGCAGGGTGGATATGTGCGCATTACAAGTCTTATTATTATTATTATTATTATTATGGTAATGTTAATGACGCTCAATGATATTCTAGCAGTGGTGTTCTACTCATGTTAACAATAATGAATTCTTGTTGTCAAGAGTTAAAGTGTAATAAAATAAGGGTAAGATTGCAATCGGATTTAGTTTTTGATTAGGTATTTGTCTCAGGGTTTGATTCAATTCACTGGCAGCACATTTGTATACCCGTCTCTTTGCAGGCATTATATAAAATACTTGGGTATTTTAAACACACATGCCTGAGAGCGTTCATCGCAAGATTTTGACCCCGTGAAAGCACATGCTATGAAGGGGAGTAATGAGGTTCACGCTTGGGTTGATATATCGGGCACACCGGCCAGCCCATGCACCTGACGGGTCCGCGCCAAGTCCCTTTGTGTGAAAATTTTGAGCCTGTTTTCAAAGCCCTTCGTTCAGAGACCCGGGTCCTTTTTTTATGTAGCAGGGGGACTTACAGATAGCGCTATGGCTTGGGAAGGTGTTTTGGCAGAAAGTCACGAAGCAGTTGGTAACTAAGGAAAGGGGTTGTTTTGTTCAAAATGTTCTGGCCTCTCGGGCATATAATAATAATAAAAACAATAAAGATATTTTTAAAGCGCCTAATGTGAAAAGCCTCTAAGCGCTTAAAGAGAACAATAAAATATACAATGAGAGAAAGATACAAATTACAAAATAAGCAGATTACATAAGCAGCTTCAAACAAATGAGTTTTTAACAGAGACTTAAAGTTAACAAAGAATTTTGTAAACTGAACGAAACCTAACTGGGAGCCAATGTAATTGCATTAGTACTGGTGTAAATTATGCTGAGAGAGAGAGGCAGGCAAGAAACGAGGCGAGCAGCAGTGTTTTGTACATGTTGCATCTTAGCGAAGATCTTTATCAGGGAGTCCATACAGAAGTGAATGGCCGGAATCAAGTCTAGTTGTGACGAAGGCGCGAACAAGACGAAGATTAGTTGCTTCATCCAGGTAGTGGCGAATTTGTGATATTTTTCTGATAGCCGTGAGAGCTCCTTTGCAAACATTATCAACATGTCTACTCATGCACAATGAAGAATCCATAATTACACTGAGGTTACAGGCAAATTCAGATGGTTCGATGACGGACTGTATGAGCAATATGTACTTTTGGCGGAGAACTCTTTTTGTGAAACGAGATCTTAAAAGTAAGATCTCAGTTTTGGAGTTTATTTGACAAAGCCCAAGATTTGACATCTTGAATGCATAATTCAACCTTTACAATGGCAGAAGCGCGATCAGCAGGATCAAAGTTAATGTTACGTAAAGCTACATGTAGGTGTCGTCAGCGTAAGCAACACTAGAAATACCATGGGCAGCAATGAGGTCTTGTAAGGGTCCACTGAACATTGTATAGGGGTAGATCGTTCGATTCACAGATCCCCTGCCTATGTATTTTGCAAATGCCCCCATTGGTAGGGAGTTTACGTCCTTTAATTAACAAAGCCATTAATAGGCGGCCCATAGAAGGTTCCATGGAACTTGTTTATGGGGTCCGTTGGTCAGTCGCCCCTCCCAGGTGTGTAAATGCGTTGTCGATAGAGCTGATTAAGCACAGATTGATTATACTATCAATGAAGGGTCCAAACTTGTGGTTCAACCTTGTTCCCCTGGGTGATATTTCAAAATCAATTGATAGAAATGGGTATTTTTCAGGGATCGTTGATGCTCAAGGATATAAGCAAGTAAAATTGTCCGAAAGTTCAAAGACCTTTTGTGGTTTTGAGTGGGCGGGGTTTTATTTCGTGGACTCCACATCGCCCTTTGGTTTTAAAAATAGTGCTTATACCACCATTGGTTTGTTTGTCAACGTGGCTTATGAACCGTGGCATTCATACAGAGATATGGATAGATGACCGATTTATTGGGCAGAGTAGTACCAGGACAGGGAAACTCACAGAGTAGCTCAAAGAGTTAATCTTTATTCGCAGGGTGGCTTTCCAGGCGAATCAGCTTTCAAGAGGGCGTCTATAGGGCCTTATATGAAGTGTGTTATTATGCAGACACAGTTGAGATACTTTGTTAATCTTGACAAGTCAGTTGCAACCATCCACAAATATGTTTCATCTGGGACTTGGGATTTGCTCTGAAACCATGTCCTTTTGGATTCCGGAGTAGAAGAAAATGTCATTTGGTGCAGTAAGGGAAGCAATTTTGTCGGATGGTAAAATCCTGCTGAAGACGATGCAGCGTTTTGTGGGAAAGTGTCAAAGCTAGTTTTCCCTGCAGCTTCACTGTATACTAGGGAGTGCTGTATCTTTATGTCTGAGCTTGATGACGCCACAAGCCGGGTTTTGACTGCGCCTGTGCGGGATGAGATGTTATTTCACCGCCTTGTGGATTCCTTTTCGGAACCGATCCCTTGGAGGTAGGAATATGGGCAGGTTGGTGCCCTGGAGTATTTATCACTACATGGTTTAATGCAAAGTCTACGAATGGACTCCCTTTTGAATTGTGGGCTTTCAAGTGTCACTCCCCCTCCAGTAGTCAGATATCTAGAGAAGTAAAACTTCAAAGAGCTTGTCGGTCCTACTTGTTGCGGATCCCATGTTCAGCGGTTTGCAAGGTTTTGGCTGGCAGTCCTCGTTGAATGTTAACATGTTCGTAGAAGGAGGGGCAAAGATGGGGGCGCTGTGTAGAAAGTTAGCCATTTCGTGCCAGCGGAGGCTCCACGTGTTGCAGTTCTCCATGGAGGGATAATCGACTTTAGCAGAATTGAAGTTAGCGAACCATGGGTGTCTGAACTAAAGGGTTTTCGGAATGGTTTCGACTCGTCTTAAGTCTAACGATTATGTCACTCAGCAAGATTTGGCTGATAAGGTTCATCTGACGACCTGGGGCAAACTTAAGTTACACCGGAAGCTTCAAATGATCAGAGCTGTCTTGAGCCAGCGCACAGGTGTTGAATTGCAAATCAGCTAGGGAGCTGTTGAAATCGGGACAGCATGATTATAGTTTCTCTTGAAGTGGGCATAATCTTCAGATGCCCTTTTAATTTCTTTCGAAGCTCCTTCCACATGGCAGCAAGGCATCGGGAGCTGGATGAGCGCCTAGACAGATTACCTTGTAGTAAACAGAAAAAGAGCCTGTTGGGTGTCTTGGAAAGTTTTCTCGACCAGAACCGATTTCGGGTTACTGTACCACAGGGGCAGATCTAACGCCAAATGATGTGGTGGCGTTCTTAATCGATAGAGAAGCTATGAGGCAAAACCCAGGTTCATACCATCGGTTGCTCGGGTTTGGGGAAGCATGGAGTGTTTGATTGTAAATGCCAAAGGCGTCTAGCTGCCGGAAATGTTGACTCCTATGTAGGGCATGCAGCTAAGAGCCCACTTCAACACACTGGGCCGGACACAGCCGTGGCGAGACGGAGAACCCTGGGGGAACCCTTGCTTTTCAAAAGTACATCAAGGCTGTCCGTTTAGAACAGGCTGAGGCGCACGTGACACCACATCAAGCTGTCCCTATATTTTCTGACAACATTAGATGGTTGGCTTTTGAATTCAGAAGGGGTCTTGAAGCTTCTGGGTGCCCTGCTTCTCTTATATCGCTTTATATTTTCCAAGGGGATTTGGCCCTTTTTTCTGTGCCCATGATGGGCAGGTGACCGAGCTGCCGATTTAGGACGATGCAAAACCTGCGAAGTGACGAGAATTGATCGGGGGGATTTATTATTCAACCACACGATCGGGAAGACCATCCGTGAGAACGGTTTGGCACCTTTCGTCATATCAAAGTTAGATGAGGGGGAAATGGATCCTGTCAAGGCAGATCAGGAAATGGTTGACTTCGCAGCTCAGTCCGGGGTGGTTCTGATGGATGGATATCCTTTTAGGCCCACCTCTGCAAATTGGTAGTTACTGGTCAACAAGCCTTTTGCCGGCAACAACCCGGCCGAATAACCGTCAGAAAGTTTATTTTGCGGGCTTGGAGGACGCCGCCGATCGCCATCTTCGGTCACATGGGAACAGGGCGGGTGTGGCAGCCACTTTGAGGATTCTGGGCATTACTGAACCGCAGGTCACGGACCACTGCAGGTGGGCCTCTCAAAATCATTCAAACACTACACGGAGGTGGGAAATGTTTCAAGGATGCAGGGCACCCTGAAGCTGCTTTGCGACGCGGTGACGGGGATAGGCTCAAATCCCCCAGCGGCTGATCTGGCGGGGGGCCTTCTACCATGTTTTGAACACAAATTTAAGAGCTGAGAGGGCTTTCCCATCACAGCTGGACCCAGTTTCGGAGTAGCTAGAGGGCGTAACTGGGTGAGGGATGGGTGAGATATGGGGGAAGTATTGGGGTGATGGTAGCCGTATCATGTGGGAGGTGCCGGGGTTTGGAGGTAAATTGCTTACACCCATACCTAAACCTATGTGGAATCTAGAGCACTGTGCGATGGCGGCGATGCAAAAAGTTTACTATTTGCTTCGCTGCCAGCATAGAGGGCGACTGATAAAATATTAGTCGCGATTCTGGCTGGTCCGGGGATGCGTAAGTTATGTAGTAACCATGCTAGTAAGGCTTATGAGTAGTTTAACGGATAATAAATAAATAACTTTATAAATGGAGGCGAGAGAGTAAAATGAAAATTCGTCCCTTCCCTCCCGCCCCTGTTTTCCCGTCGCTACAGTGCTCGGGATTCAACACCAAATCGCTTACACCCATACCTAAACCTATGTGGAATCTATTTGCCCCGTACTGGCATTGAGAGAGTTTCTTTCCATGAGACCTGTCAATGCCGACCCTATCTTTTGTCATTTTGATTGTACCCCACTCACTCGCTTTTAGCTCAATGCAGCTTTGCACAAATTCCACAAGTTTGTGTATCGTATTGGAGCGGCGTCCTCAGCAGTGGGTGAGCAGAGGCATTCCTTGTGATCAAGATCAATTTTCAGGTATGATTATTTTGAATAATTGTTTCATTGCATTCCGCCTGTGTGCCAACATGGTTGGATTCAGGTGTGCACACAGATAAATGTTTAGCCAGGTGCCAATTAAATTTGGGCGTGGTGTCCGCTAATGGTTGTGTCACATGTAAAGTTAAAAGACGCCAGTTGTGCCAGTTAGTGGTTTGGCAATTGTTTGCCAATTAATTACTTCGGGCGTGGTGCCCAGTAATGGTTGAGGTCACGTGTACATTGAAATGAGGCCATGTGTGCCAAATTTGTTGGGTGTGTTGTACGCCCAACAATGGTGGGGATGTGGTGTGTCCCAAGCTCTTTTAAGTGTGTGATTGAATCTATAGCCAATACGTTTTTCGGCATCCTCCACAGTCTATGTTTTTGCAATAAAAACAGTTTTTGGAGGCTGTGAGAATCAATTAAAATTTAATTTTTCTGCTTGTTTTATTTGAATCTGTGTATCACCTGCGTGTAATCTAACAGTGCAAATTATCCGGTATCGCTTAAGTTCATCTTAAATTTATACTGTCAAATAATCCTTTCTTTTGTCCAGGGTAGTCCAATGTGTTTTTATTTATTAAAAAAAAACCTACACTGTATAAGTCGAGTAGCTAGTTTAAACAAGCTTTGACGAAACTTATCAAAGAACGAATTCACTGGCCATGCTGCTGCCCACCAATAATAATTATGGCGCGAACCAGTGATGGCCCATGCGGTACAGAGCTACAGCGCATATCAGTTACATACTGGTTTTTACTTATGATCAAGTAATTTTGATCCCTTTTTAAAGTTATGGTAAATATCATACACCAATACAATGACCCCTGTTAGTGGTGATGTACATGTACCAACAGTGAATGGGACATGGTGAGCCTGTGTGTAAGAAGTCATGTTGCGTGTTATACTGGAGTGCGCCTTATGCGTTAACGTTTTTGGTGATTTGGGGGCACTGCACCTTAAACGCCGAGCACCTTATACGCAGGAAAATCTGAGAAAGTCTGAGATTCCAGCACACCATGGCCGATTATTGTCAGTGCCTTATGGCCAAGGTTCAGACCTATTCCATTATTCAGGCCTATTCATGGTAAGACATTCCCTAACTTCTCATAAGAGAACAAAAAATCCAGCTGAATTTGATGAGAATGTTTGTTGTCTTTACTTAATTTAGTAAGGGTTTTATTGTGACAATGATATTCTCAAAAAGCTCCAAAAAATAATACAGTGCAGAGGCATACATGTAGTTAATACTGTTTTAATATGTGTAGTGGTTAAATGCCACTACTTTGATTAAAATGGTATCAAAAACAAGAAAACTTTCAAAAGACAAAGCAAATGTCTGAACTTGAGCCAGTTTGATCACTCTGAAATGAAGATCCACTGGTTTAATTCTGAGAAATGTGCTACATGTACATGTAGATAATGAAGAGTGACAAAACTGAAAAACTCTCAAAGCAAGTACATGTAATCGATGCAACCAGGGGCACTACCAGAAGTTCAGAGTAATGAACCTCCTCTTAAAAGGAAACATTCATTTAAATAATTTGCAGTTAGTCTAACCACAACTTTCCTTTAATATTATTATTAGTTCTGTTTGACTCTTTATGCACTGTTACAGGATAAGCAGATCAAAGTCATACTTGAGGTAACAGTCTATATGCCTACCATTAAGACTCCTGACACACTTCTGATCAAGGTTTTTGAGAAGACTGTCATCGGTGAGATCAAGATTCTCTGGAATAATCTGAAGTGCTAATCTTGCAAACAGTACATCCATCTGAAGACAATGAAAAGATAAAATATTAAAACTTAGAAAAACTATTACAATTTGTATTCCTACAACATAATAGCATAACCATTACAGATACTTGGATTGAAACCAGCACACATCTAAAAGGATTTATACATAGTACTTCAATTCAAAATGCGAAATGGTCATTCCACATACAAAGGGTACATGTTATTTAATTCAACTGAATAACAGATATTGTTTCATTATGAGACAAAAATTCGCCTGGAAAATTCACTTGAAAGCCTAAATTCATCTCTACTCAAAGATAACTCCAAACCCAATTGAACTCACTGTGAATTAACCTAAATCAATCAGTAGGGATTTCCTATTCTACTCAGAAAAAAGTCTACTCGGATAATCTACAAATGCATTTCTAATGCACATGCACACATAATTCGCTGAACAAAAACAAAGCCTTGTTACATAAAATAGCCCACACCGCATGCCAAACAAACCTAAGAACTTCCCCCTTTTTTCCACCTGAAGCTCATAAATGTGTGGTCACAAAAAGGAGGGTGTTATCAGAGGTTAGTATTTTCTTAGTGGTTTATGAAATCCCCACTGATTTAAAGTATTCTACTACAAAAAATATCTCATGTTATCCTGCATTGGACGTGACTTTTTATGTGAATTTTCGATCCTTTTTTGACAAAAACACCAGGAGTTTTAGGCAATAACATGACAAGAAGTACTGTTAAACAACTCATCGTGAAAACACCGAACATGAAGCTAGAAATAAAAGTGATTTTGCCTGGATTTTTGAGCTACGAAAATGTAACAAACTGAAAGTAACTGTCATGTAACTTTGCAAACATTTGTATGCCATGTATTTACAACGCTATGGCTTGGATTTACATGTACAATGTAGAGACATGACACATGTAATGCAACACGGAAAACTGTTGCTCCGGATGGTACATGTGTATTTGTTTTAGTGTGTCTGCCTCATAAAGAGGGGTTTTTCCTTAGCAAATGGTGAGTATTTTGAACTTCATGCACATATAATTCGCTGAACAAAAACAAAGCCTTGTTACATAAAATAGCCCACACCGCATGCCAAACAAACCTAAGAACTTCCCCCTTTTTTCCACCTGAAGCTCATGAGGTCTCTCATTTTACAACATCTACAAGACTGACAAATTATACACCATTTTGAAGCTTAGAAAATGCAAATCTCAATACTCTTATAAAAGCATTTGTCAATCTATTTTGTTTTAATACTAAAAAACAAAATAATAAAAAAGAGAATTTGAAATTATATGTACGAAACTAAAATTTGTGTCGTTCTTCTCCTACATTGCACAATCTGGGATCCAATTCCGCAAGGGTTGTTGTAGATGTATCCATCAAATTTCTCTCAAGTAGACCCAACAAGGTTAGATGAAGTTGGACGAAATGAACAGAAAACCATGTAGCTCAATTACTAATCCACTCATTTACTCCTGAGTCCTGACAGTGTTTTCAACCATAATGCAACTATTAAAGTCTGGCATTGATCTACATTTTTCAATGTGACTGCAAACTGGCAACTCATAAAGATTCAAGGTATGGGCTAAAGTAAGATACTGAGTGTACCATTGGTATTAAAGATCGACTCGAATGAAATCACTCAACTAATTTAACTAAAATATTTGTTTATTGTATTGTATAGTTATTATTGGTCAGTTTGGAGTCTTCTGTCCTGCAATTTTGTTGAAACTTGATCGGACAAACTAGTCCCCCATTTTCGATTTTTCAACCAGTGTTTTATTTTTGCCGCTGGTGGTGCCCTTGCATCGTCGAACCACTACATGTACATCACAATATGGACTGGTGAAGATTGTTTATCTTTGTCTCTTTACACATTTGTATTTTTTGGATTGTTCCCGATGTTTTCCAATGCTAGTGTAAGCTTGTTGTATCAACCTAGCAAATGGGATGTCGGTGGATTCTAGAAACAGCAAAAAAAGGCCAGCAGGTTTTAGTTTCCTTTATTTCCTGGGGCATGTTTAACAACACTCAAAATTGTCAAATTGGTCCTTGAATAGTATATGATGAAGAGATCACCTACAAAGTTATTTTATAAAAACTTTACTGTTAAGTTTTTCATAGAGCAAGGGTTGTTACTACACCTAAAGGGACATGATGGGGAGAAAAAATATACAAAGAAATAAATTAATTTCACTCAAAATTATTTTGTAATAACAAAAAAAAATTGTGCACTCAAAATAAAATATTTTGTGCGCTCAAAATATTTTTGTTTTCACAAAGTCTTTTTGTTCAAAATCATTTTGTTCTCATGAAACCTTGTCCCTCTCCCTCTTCTGGATAAACCCCTTTTCACTTGAGCCGATATCGATCATATCAGAAATGCGATGGGCAATCTTCATGTTCCCACGAACCGCTGCTTTCTGACATTTTGACCGGCTTTTCGTTTCAGAGTTATGCTTTTATTGCATAAACAATACACAATTGTGTGTGTGGTGAACAGAAAGAATCTGTATCACTGTGCAAGTCTTGCGCATATTTGAACTTCCGGGACCATTGTGGTCCAAACCATATGGAGATTTACGTGGGCAAGATTTTGTTTTGTCAATTATTTTAGTTTAACGTGGTTTATGACCATGAAAAATATATATATTGTTGGGAATGTAATACTTAGTTATAAAAAATATGAAAGTAAAATCAATTCAACAATATAACGAAGAAAACCCGAGAATTAAACTTGACCTCAGCTTCCGGTTACTGCCAAAAACTAAGAATTTTGTGCTCACCTCCAATCACAAAACTAATGTAAACGCTCGTTTTGGATGCGCGATGATAATCGCCAGATGCTGTAATTGCAACGCGAAGCCTTTTCATAGCAGTCTATGATTGTTGAGGCGTCAGCGTCCTCTAAAAACTGCGTCAAGCGTTAATTTTACGCCCGTGACCTTCGCGAATCCACGTAAGGGGTTTCTGAAAAGTTAAGATCAAATAAGCATCCTTGTCCCAGAGTTTTAATTTTGTTTCAATAATAATTAATACATTATTTGTGTATTTATTATAAAAACTAAAACTGATTATATAAACATGTAATGAGTATTTTTGTTGTTCAGAGTTTGTCATTAGATATAATTTAAAACAAAGATTTGATTTTTAGAAAAAACAAAGTTCTTCGTTTGACGTGTTTTCTCGTTCCGATACGCGCGAGACTTACACAGTCTATTGTGACATCAAAGTGCTGTTTTGATTCCTAGGTAATAACGGGCTTTTCAAGACACTCAGCGTTTTTGCCAAGCCTGACACTGATCAAGATATTTATTTTTTTACATTATCAGGCAATTTTTATTGAGTTTCAATCATATACGTGTATGTAATCACTACCTGGTACGCACTTCTTTACCTTTTTAAAACGAAAGAACATAATGTTAATTTCGTTCAATACAAAAACCTGTGGAGGTTTATTCCCAAGTACAAGAGGTATAATTACATATAGATTTCAAATAGAGACTAAATTCTGCTTATATCTTTTCACTTAATTCTACTTGACTGCTTCTGTTACACTATTATGCTTTTGTTGTGTTGTCATTTTAGCCTTTGAGAAAGAATCCACTAGGGTCGATATTCGAGGCCAAAACAAATTTCTTGCATTTATACAATAGGTCATTTTGGTTGGTAAGCAGTTTACAACAGCTAATTCTACTATCTCAATATTATAGAGGTATTAGTATTGTTGGGTTTGACTAAAAATTTAGTTTGTGATAATATAAGGATAGTTTGAAAATAAATAGCCCAAGTGCTATACACAATCTATTAACAAACTTACCTCAATTTCATCGAAAACCATTTTGATTACAGGAACAAAAGCTTCTTCAACAGCCTATAAAAAAACAATTAAAATTTAAATGATTACTAAATAAATATGATGCAAATGTACAAATACACTGTTGCTTTTCAAATGTTAAAATTGTATTTAATGTAATTCAACATCTGATGACGTCATCATCTGTGCAGGTGCCGTCTTCACATTGTTTGATGTTTCATCTTTGAGTTATGCTGCAGAGAAAAGTGTGAAGAAATACAACAGGGACAGTATAAGCAATGGTCTTCCCAGGAACCTGCAGCATGTGCTTTTCCAATCTCCCAAAAAATTGGCACCTTCTTTTTACCATAACATCCTCTAACAGTATACACCATCCAATAAGTAAATGCTGTTCTCTGAACCACCTATAATAATGTTAATCAGTTGTTGTAGGTAAGGCATGTGGACTTCAGGATTGCAGCTAGACCAATTTTAGTGGTGGGCTCTAAATCCAAATATTTTTAAGTCCACCAAAGGCGAGCAGATCGAGTGGAGTGCAGCTGATTATGGCAGGAGTTCATGGGGGGCCCACAAGGACCTAGGGTTTTTTGGGAGTATAAATCAAGATTCTGAAGCACTATTTTTGGTTGGAAAAATGCTAAAGACAACATTCTGTATATGAAATAATTGCAATGTTTGTATAATGTTCAGAGCATGATGTTGAACGTTGATTTAATATGTAGAATGATGATGTGTTTTTTGTATTTGTGGCAGGATTTCTGAAATGGAATGGATCACAATAATAAAAATACTATTATAGTGTCCATATTATCAAAAGAAGAACATTACACAAACAAAATCAACATGACTTTAAGGTACCTAGGTCACAACTTGCTCACTCGATTTATCAAAAAAGAAAATAAGCAGTTGGTCCTGCCAGATCCATAATTTAGTGAGACACTCTACTGTCTCCCACTCACTCCCTTCTTCACTGACAAATTTCCTTTAGATGTGCTGCAAATTTATAGCCATGGGGTTTTAAAAGATACAAAATTGTTACACTTAAATTTAACTTGATAGAAAGTAAAAACAAAACTTCAACATTTTGCTTTGTAGCCCCCCACATTGACCAAAATTATTCATGTTACATGTATGTCAGTATGATGTATGGGGGCCACCATTACTGAAGCTACATGTAGCTTAAAGACAAGTGTCTTTGAGTGTTCTTCACATTATGACACACTTTTATTGAGTTCCACTCATTTATAATATGTAATCATTACAAAATCGTTTACGTTTCTACAACAAAGAAACAACTAGACTTAAGTTTGTTACGAACAAACACTGGGGTTTCGGTTTATTTTGAATCATAAACTTTGAAATAATGTAATATTTTTGTAATATTTTGATGACATCACGATGACGAAAACATTTTTTTTGTACGAACTTTGTTATATGCTACAAGATGGCACAAATAAGATTGTGACTTTATGACATGTGGTTATGGAAATGTATTTTTAGGTGTTCGGGCATACAGTTTTTTAAATTAATTTTTTTTACTTCTTCTTCTTCTTGCCGGTGATTGTCCGCTAACAAAGACACACTTTCGAAGCTCACATAAACTTGAAACTTCACACATAGTTAGATATTCATTAGTAGATGAAACCATTTTTAGTTTTGTCATGATGACGTCATCAGGTGTCAAATTACAAGGTTTTTAAATGTTATTAATTTAAATCTTTGAAAATCAGTATCAAATCAACGATAAGAGACCTTGGGTTGCTTTTTGCGGAATTATATAACATTAATGTAGGTGCGTGACCTGGTGTGACCTCTACTTCCGATCAAAACCGGAAGTGCCTTGTAATTTAAAACTGGCAATATTTTTGGAGTTGTTTTCAACGGTGTTGTAGTCTGTTAAGGGTCTGGTTTAGAAAAAAAAAAAGACCAATGACGTCATACATACCAAGAGCGCCCACTAGCGGCAGTTTAGAAACAGTTCAAAATACACTTTTACTAGACGTCTGTGGCAAAAATTATGATAATCGTTTCATAATTGGTATACATAATGACCTTTATGCATACAACATACGTGTTTAGTTGTAGATCGATGACGTCATCGTATGTCACGTGGTAATGCCTTAAAGGTGCACTTTTTGAAACCATGTATCTACCAAACCACACGTCCGACTGAGTTGAAACTTGGTGTACCGTAATTTTCGGATTATAAACCGCGGTTTATACGTTGATTTTGACCTTTTTTGAACTCCTGCGGTTTATGCGCCGGGCGGCTTATATGCCGACATATTAATATTGTAGAAAGAAAAAAAAAACACCGTACATTATTTTAAGAAAGATCGTTTGTAAAATATTCTAAAAACAAATACAAAACAGACAGGGAAAATCATACACCGCCAAACTCACTCTGAAAATTGTTTTTAAAAAAACATTTTATGCACCACCAACCTTGTCCGCCGTTACAAGGCCTTGCCTCGTTTTTATTCCTGGATGAATGGGTCACAAAAAGTCCCATTTTTTACTCCATAGTTTTTTAAAGGAAATCTGTCTGTTCAACAAGAACGTTTTTTTGTCCATATTTATGAACACTTTGAACATCAAAATGATGTTAGTCCAGCGGCTTTTAAAAATAATTGTCATCCTCGGACCCATCATAAAATCCGTAATGTCTCACAATATAGTGGGGTCGATCACAAGGCACGATCGTGAGTACGAGGTACGAGATAGCTGCAAAAGAAATATAGTCGGGTTGCCCTTCCACACAGAGAAAAATCACACGCTAAACGTCATTGCAAAATGGCTTACTTCTGGGTACCGGCTGCCATAGTAAATGCGTGTACAGACATCGTTCTGAATAATAAACGCACGCCGGAGATGGGTGCATGCTTTTTAGAGCAGACTTTGATACGACTCGTGTGTGCTGCCGCTGCTGCCAACTCACACAGCTTCAAGCGGCCCATGTAAGCAATAATCGCAGGTTTTGGAAAAGAAAATTGTTTTGATTGTTTTAAGGGTAAGGCCGAAAACCCCAATTATGTTATTTCCGTTTGAGTTGATCTTTAAATAAAAACATTTTTATGTTTTAAATAAAACATTTTTCTGTGACCAATTCTTTCGTTTTTGTTTTCGCTCAAAAATTTCTCGAATAAGTCTAAAGTCTAAGAAAAAATCATTTAGTGAGTTATAATGTCAATTTATCTCTTCATCTCTGTTTTTAACAAAGTGCAAAAAAATCATCTTGATACTTAAAATGGTTTTCACAATGGTACGTCTCAGCCCATTGCCGTACCAAATCAGCAGAGCGTCTTTTTAGTGGGGACTTCCCCGAAACCCCCTCGCAGTCATCGTGACCGTCGGCGTTCAGACCGACAGCCCATGTTTTTTTCATCATACACCAACGGGCGCCAATCCGATGATGCATACCGCCCTCCCAACGAATAAGTCTGTGGACGCAGCGACTTTTTGGGACCTTTGAAAGTCAGATAAGCCACGCCTTGTATGCAGGAAATTACAGCACTCTATTTTTTATATCAAGTAATAAACCAAACGGGAAACTGACTGAGAGAAAAATTGTCTAGAGCTGGACTTGACAATGGGACCTCAGGATTAACGTGCCAAGCTTCTGGCTGGCACCCATGAACAAAGATATTGAAAAAACAGGGAAACCCCAAATTTAGGTCTAAATGGCTGGCTCAGTTGGTAGAGTGCTGGCATGTTAATCGTAAGGTCGCAGGTTCTTGTCCCACTCTAGTAAATTTTTCTTTGTTCTTAAACCAAAAAATATTTAAACATTTACCCAGTCAGTTTCCTTTGTGGTTTATTACTTGACATTTGAAATAAAAGTCACATCTCCTTAAAGGCAGTGGACACTATTGGTAATTACTCAAAATAATTACTAGCACAAAACCTTACTTGGTATCAAGTAATGGGGAGAGGTTGGTAGTATAAAACATTGTGAGAAACGGCTCCCTCTGAAGTGGAGTAGTTTTCGAGAAAGAAGTAATTTTCCACGAATTTGATTTCGAGACCTCGAAATCAAGCATCTGAAAGCACACAACTTCGTGTGACAAGGGTGTTTTTTCTTTCATAGTTATCTTGCAACTCCGACGACCGATCGAGTTCAAATTTTCACAGGTTTGTTATTTTATGCATATGTTGAGATACACCAAGTAAGAAGACTGGTCTTTGACAATTACCAATAGTGTACACTGTCTTTAAGGTGATACCTGTGCTGCCGCTACACAGGTTTAATGGCTTCTGACTGGCATCCCCGAACAAATATCAAGGAAGACTAACAAAATAGGAAGACTGCCAATTTAGGGCCAGACAGCTCAGCTGGTAGAGAACCGGCACATTAATCTGGAGGTCACTGTTTCAAGTCCCGCCTCAGCAAATTTTTCTTTGTTCAACCGAAATTGCACTTTTTGAAGCATTCATATTAGACAACCATTTGAGGTTTAAGTTGTCCTAGCTCATTCAACTGGAACCTGTGCAAAGTAATGATTTTTAACATGTTGCCTTTCAGGGTGCAAAATTAACAGTTGCCCGGTTGCCCGGGGCAACCCAAAAATCACTCGGGCAACCCGTGATGAAACCGTTGTTGCCCGCCGGGCAACCTTTGAAATTTTTATTTTTTAGGCCTACCCTGGTTATTATTGTGCCAGCTCCAAAGATCGATTGAATTTTCCACATACATAAAGCTTCAAAATAGTTACGATGTTGTACTTCATCGAAAGCGTTTAACAATTATTATTTATTTTTTTACATCACGCCGTCCACCGCGAACCATGTGCGAACTTTCTAGCGTCAGCACATACGCGATGCACACGTACAGCGCGATGGCACTGTGTAGCGGCATGGTAGCGGATAGTGTGTGCACGATGTACCGTACGTTGTATTATTCGGATCTCGGACTTGACGCAACGTGGTCATGTTCCATCCGAACTACATACGTATAGAACCGGCCTAACTTTAATTAGATGGGCACAGGCCCAATCCAAAACACAGTTGGGCCCGGGCCCAACTATAGTTGGGTCGATTCTATAGTTGGAACAGAACGTTCACTGAGACTGCGCGCACGCGCTTTCCATGAATCGCGCTTTCCATGATTCACTGGTGCCACGCAGTCGTTATGCTGCACATATTACAACGAGCGTGCGGACAGCTAGCGAACATGGTGTGAGCGCGCGCAATGAATATTACTCGCTGCTATTTAATTCATGTGTTTATGTGTCAAACTTGACAAAGTTTCATGACGTGACAATCACAATGAGCCTACTGAAGTTTGGTTTTACCCACATTGGGTAAAACACCCGTAAGGGGCAATACCGATGCCGGATTAACGGATGATGAAGAACATGTATCGAAATCAGCAAAACTTACTTCAAATCACAGCGATGAGACCCACTCACGATCGCCAATGTCCGTTTCGATGTCCGTTTCGATGGCCATTTATAAATCTTTACCCTATAAAGAGCAATGTGCAAAGCATATTCGGGCAACCAAAATCACTTTCGGGCAACCTGATTTTCAGTTGTTGGTTGACCAGCAAATTTCTTAATTTCGCACCCTGCCTTTACACACCTACATACTGTATGTCAGTGGCAATAATTGATGAGGGTCAATTCAGTACACCATTGCTCTAAGGAGTAGTGGCCATTCTAGTTTGCTACTGTTTGAGCTATATCAACTAGGTTGGAAACTTCTTTGACATCTGCAGGTCAGTGCAATAACATTAATAAATCAGATAAAACCTCAACATTTAGTCTGAGTATGGCTAATTATAGTCCCTTAAACCTTATTTAAAAAAACACTTTCTAATTTGTTTAGTTATAAAGCCCTTAAAGGGTCTGTATACGTTTGGTAATGACTCTGAAAATTAATGGCAATAAAAACTTACTTGGTAAGAAGTACAGCAGCTTTGAATAGTGTATGCATTTTGAGAAACTTTTCAATTAGAAGTACTGTGGTTGTGAAAAAAGATATCACACAAAATTTGCATCTGAGAAGCGATACTGACAGTAACGTTTCTCAGATTGTGATTCCAATTTCAGATTATTCTTCCTGCGTGGACATAACTGCTCCAATTTCAGATTATTCTTCCTGCGTGGACATAACTGCTCCAGATTTTCTGCAATATCTCAAAAACGCTACCACCTTTTGAAATGAAACGTTCACAGGTTAGTTTTATGGACAACTATAGGATTGAAACAAACAGTGGGTTCCAATTACCAAACGTATACAATCCCTTTCAAACTTCTTTTTAAAAATGATTGAGAACCAGAAACCATGACTGTCACTGAACAGAAGACACATTTGAGGCTTTCAGATTCCATAAAACATCTCAAAACATAAATGTTGAAGCTTAATGCTAGAAATTGAACATAATTATTAATACTGCATGAGGCTGGCCGAACTTACAGGCCCCAATGGGAAGGCCTTGTGATGGGAAGGTGTCTGTGCAATGGGGTGAGTACCAGTACAGGAGTATTTAGTGGTTACTTGACTTATAATTATGCCTGCCACCCCCCCCCCCCACTCCTCCCTCAACAGTTAAACCATGGGGCGCATGAGTTTCTGTATCCATTTAAATGAAAAAAAAGGGATAACATTAACAACCACAACTTACTCTTAGATCCTTGACTTCAGGCATACCTCTTAAGATTTCTTGGAAAGATGTGAAAAAGTCTGTACGCTCTACATGCCTTGGCGCTACACATAACGTATCTATATCAGCACCTATGAAACAAAACAAACACAAATACACCAGTATTCTAAGCTGCTTGACTTTGTGTCTTTTCGGAATATTCAGACAATTCAATCTTTTACAAAAAGAAAACCTTTTCATTTATTAAAAACAGATTCATTCCTGTTGCCATACAAAATTAAAAGCACTGTACACGTTGTGATAAACGACTCCCTCTGAAGTAACACAGTTTTTGAGAAAGAGGTACAAATGTAACTTCTCACTAAAATAATAAAATACTTCTTGCAAAAAGACTTTTATTCCTATCTGAAAGCACACAAATTTGTACAACAAGGGTGTTTTTTCTTTCATCATTTTCTTGCAACTTCGATGACCAATTGAGCCCAAATTTTCACAGACTTGTTGATTTATGCATATGTTGGGATACACCAAGTGAGAACAATGGTCTTTGACAATTACCAAACGTGTTCAGTGCCTTTAAGCAAATTTCATTTAATTATACAAATAAATAAACTACATACATAAAAATCTTAAATTATAACTTCCCAGTGTGGTTAAACAATGCTTATTTCAAAACAATTATGTATTAAACAAAAGGGTTAAAATGTTTTAAAGTAAATGCCCGTTTACATACAGACAGGCTATAGTGTTTTATTTTTAGTCCTGGTTGATCCTGGAAAGTCTGTTGAGATTTGCTTCTTCACAGATCGGCTCATAGATATGTTCAGATTGGAATCGGTAAAAAAAAGTTAAACAGTTAACCGGAAGTCACAAGTTCCATTTAAAGGCACTGGACACGTCTTCTGAATACTCAAAATACATATTAGCATAAAAACTTAATTGGTAATGAGCAAACGGAGAGGTGTTGATACATGTACATGTAGTATAAAACATTGTGAGAAACGACTACCAATTGAGCCCAAATTTTCACAGGTTTGTTATTTTATGCATATGTTGGGATACACCAAGTGAGAATACTGGTCTTTGACAATTACCAAACGTGTCCAGTGCCTTTAACCATTTAGAAAAATAAACGTAGAATGCACAACCCTACGTGACAGGTCTTTCTGATCTGATCCGTAACGAATCTCTTTAGTGCTACTTTTGTGCTTTAAAGGGTGTACGATGGTGTTAACCGCATCGGCCACAGTATTCACGAGAGGAGTAGCAACCCAAGGTACTATTAGCCTATGATGAAAAATGGCTACACAAATGAATTAAAAAATCGAACAGGCAAGCGAATTAAACAAAGTATTGTTTATTAAGGTTTTTAAGATCGTCACCGTCATTAAGATCGTCACCGTAGACGTTGTTAATTCGGCCAGCAGACTAGACGGAGGACAAAATCATCACATTCATGGCACCTTCTTTACCGTTTTTTTCACCCAAATTACATTTCCTCCCTCCTTTTAATCAGCAAATATACACAAACCAGCTTACCTCAGCTCTATATAAATACACACATTGATTGTTTACTCATAAAGGCCTAAAATCAACCGTAAACTGCAGGCATGAGAATGGGCGATGATGAAAAATCCTGAAAAAAATCCTGAAAAAATCTAACGCTAAAAATGCATGTCCGGATTTTGGGCAATGTCCGGAAATTGGGCAACGTCACCAAGCGTCAGCGCCGCACTCAGTGGTTGAACCATGCATATCCTACCTCCATGGGTCGAGTTAGTAGGAGGAAAATACTCAAAAAACAATAATGAAATCATAAAAAATGCTAGACGTATCTTATCTCAAAAAGCTCACAAAAAAATGTGAGACTTAACGGTTCTGCAGACGTCGACGATTCTCACACACGTGCGTAAAAAAGTCTAACAATGGGCGCGCATCCATACACCGCGCATTGTTGTCAGTAGACTTCCCAAAGTCTCCACACATGTTTCTTTGCTGCAGCAGTAAACTTATTACGGTCAAACAATGAATAAACCGCACCGTGATTGAAGTGAGGAATGAAAGAAGTCTACACATATCTATTGATCTCGCTGCATACGCGATGCACATGGAAGCCAGGCGGCAATTGTTTACGTGCCGTTTTTCACGAACGGAGTGTCGATCCGCGGTATGATTTTACAAAGGTAAATTTACAATTTCTGATTTAAAGACGAGAGATTAGCGAAATATAAATGCATTCTTCCAACACCCTACCCCCCAAATTTTATATCAAATTCACATTGAACTCGGAGACCACATATTTTGAAGTGAAAAATCCGGAAATCCGGAAAAATCCGGAAGATTGCCTGAAACTGTCAACATTTTGTCGCCAAAGCGAAAACAAAATGGCTGACGTTTTGTTTTTCTTGCGATTTTGCAATTTGAAGGTTCAGACGGCCGTTTCATTAACAAGGCGATAGAGGCACCAAATAGTTGTTGCACTAGCGAATTTAGCCTCGTCCGAAAACTTGTTTTTGGTTTTAAATTATTTACGACTCGTCCTGCTTAGGACGGGTTTTGTGAAATCGATCCTAGCTGGGATCGATCTTACGGCTGGGACCCGTCCTAAATCCTAGAATCGGTCCTAAGTTAGGAAGGGTTTTGTGAAATCAACCCCTGCATCCCTACTATGTTGTTAGAAGATGAAGATGGTGATGCTGTCAACCTTCAATGCAAACAAGATTTACCTATATATCCCGGATACACAGAGCTGGCATCCAATTGTACTAAGTAGTTGCGGAATCAAAACTGGAAGAGCTGAGCAGTCATACATGTCATACATAGTTTACATGATACAATACCTTTTGTATGCACTCCTAGTCTGTAGGATCCAAATGTGTAAATCTTGCCTCCAACTGTCTCTGCTATATTAGGTGGAATGTTCTTCTTGAGTGATGTTTCTTGAACCCAATCCTTGACAATTGCATCTAATTTTGCAAGCACAACCATTCTGTTTTGAAGAAATCCACACAGTACATAAATTTTAAACAGAATACACTTCCAACATTTTTCTGACAACATTCTTCACAATAGTTATATTCTTTAACCACTTCACGTCTGTAATTTGTCATGCCCACTTGCAGTATTATTTGTCAAAACTTTTTGGAATTTCTTGTGTAATCGTTTTCCTTTAAAAATATTTTTGCCACAATGAAACCCTGACTTGACAAAGTAAAGACAACAAAGTTTCTTATAATTAGCACCAAGTATTGATGTTTCATGTTAGAAAATTGAGTAGGCACTCACTGGCTGTGATTGGCGGAATCCCGGCTGTGAGCCCTGGCCAAAAATCTGCCATGGTACAATGTGGTACGGTAGAATCTCGGAACGCTCAGAATTACCTTCCATTGAGCAGAATATAATGACAAACAATGATGGCAGACTTTTCATTGCAGTCTAAGGTTGTTGAGGCAACAGTGTCCTCTATAAACTGCGTCAAGCGTTAATTTTACGCCCGTGTGACCTTCGCGAATCAATGTAAGTGGTTTCTGAAATGTTAAGATTAAATAAGCATCCTTGTCCCAGAGTTTTAATTTTGCTTCAATAATAATTAACACATTATTTGTGAACTTAAATTATAAAAACTAAACCTGATTTTGTAAACATAATATGTATTTTTGTTATTTAGATTTTGTCATTAGATATAATTTAAAACAAAGATTTGATTTCAGAGAACAAAAATGTTCTTCGTTTCACGTGTTTTCATGTTCCGATACGCGCGAGACTTGCACAGTCTATTGGGGGTAACACAATCACCTCTGGAAAGGGATTTTACAAGGCAGGTTTTCCCTGAACCTGTTGATTGCTCTTTGTAGGGGTGAAAAGAAGCATATGTAGGTGCCTGCCTGTACACGCTACACACTGGAAAGTCCGGGTGGATAAAAACGTCAACCGTCCTGCTGCCAGCAAAAATGGAGTTATTCTGGGCCTTAAAAAATGTAATTTGACGTGAAGTGGTTAAATTTGCTTCGTCAAGCTCATTCAAGAGGGTAAGTGCCGTATTTTTCTGTGTATAAGATGCGACTTATCTGACTTACAGAGGTACAACAAAATTACTGCGTCTTATATAACGATGTGCCTTATCTTGAGTTAATTGTGTCACAGATAAGCCTGTGATGGTTACACGGTTAACCAACCAATCGTCCAGTTACATATTACATTTTCACAGTACCTTAAAAATATTCACTCGAAAGTGCCGCGAAATACTGACCACATTGCGATCATGATGTACACAACGCACGATCCCGTGCAACACACACAAGCATAAGATTTCCAATACAGGCTTGTAGTCTTCATTATCTCGTTACTTTGTGTGCAACAATAAATGCAAGAAACATTGAAGCCGCGATAGCGCGAGAGTAAACGCCCTCTATTGGTGAAAAATACCAGCGCATACAAAACCAGCTACAAACGCCTTGACCGAAGACTTAAGGTGTCTGCGCATGCTCAAGAAAAACCATACAGCAATGTCGTCGCTGGTCCGCACGCACAGTCCGTTAACAGCGTGACCAACGGAGCTTTTAGCTTGTTTACGAAATACTTCAGAACGTGTAGGCTTCATTCTACAAAAATTACCAATTTAGGATACCCAGGAGGATGAACAAAGAAGTATTCACTGTATTTTATAATGTACATATGGGCCATTCCAGCGTCACTCGCATTTCACTTTTTGGCATCCTTTTACACTCTTAGTGATGTAGTTTTTACAATACATTGTACAGGGAATTACTCTTTCATTTTTGGTTTGGCAATACTCACTATATAAGGCATTAACCCATTGTTATTAAAAAAATTAATTGATACTAAATATGAGCATGACACTGCTGGACAAAACCGTCACTCGCATTTCGTGAAATGGACGTGCCATAAAAGAACATGGTTTTAATTGAAAAGTTTCCTCAAACCAAACTTGCCACAACCAAATGATTATATGTACTAGATACCTACCATACTGAAATATAAATGAGGGTTACAAGAATCTACAACAATTAACTGTGTTTAAGTTAGAGAGGAAAAATGTTGTCACTCGCATTTCCGTCACTCGCATTTCACTTTGTCCGTTCAATAAGTTGCGTACAAAATGAAGCTTTTTCTCCACAACTTTTGGCTAAGATATTTCAAACAACATTTATAAACATTTTGAGGGAGCTGAGTGCTCAATCAAAACACTTTACAATGAACAAAATGTATTTTCTGAAATAGTTACAAATGTACTAAATAAAAATGTTGTCACTCGCATTTCCGTCACTCACATTTCACTTTGTCCGTTCATTAAGTTGTGTACAAATTGAAGCTTTTCCTCCACAATTCTCGGCTAAGATATTTCAAACAACATTTATGAACATTTTTAAGGGAGCTGAGTGCTCAAAACACTTTACAATGAACAAAATGTATTCTCTGAAGTAGTTACAATCCACAGCCGCAAAGGCACTATCTCTAGTTTCTGCAGTCCCGAATTGTATTCATCCACACATGTACACTTTATATGTTGATCTGAATTAGCCCACACCACAGGAACCTTAAGCCTACATGGAGGTTACACATTCACGATTTTTGTGAGGATTGGCAGGGACTGTCCACCATTGACCAAGGAAAATTTCATCGTGATGAGTTGGGCAAAATGGAACACAACTACACCTCCCCAGGCTCAGGGAAGGTACTCCTACGGTTAGGCAATAGAATTGGCCCCAAATCTTTTTGAACAGTCTTGGCCCTTCACATCCTCAGAGGACAACCCAAGATTCTCTCAGAATTCATGCAGATTCCTCTAGTACCTGCCCAAGCAATTACCAAGACTTATTCAACTATGGACAATCCTCGCAAAAATCGTGAATCTGTGACCTAGTCTTGAGCAACACGATCATGAATTATTTCACAAAAATTTACTTTTAACAATTAAACAAGTTTTGTATGTGTTGGTTAAAACTGTTGTAGAAAATCATCTTCGTCACCTATCTCCTTTATAATACTTCACCAGGGAAATTCTCCCTATCGTATTCAACAACAAACCACGATTTGTAGAAAGTGCAAGGATCTGTAGACTGCAGAAGTGCACGTGTACTAGTGCCTCATGCTGCTATGTGGCGACTGTGACTTCCTGCGGAGATGCAGTGCATCATGGGTACCACAAATGATGCCTGCCCTCTATAGGCCTAAGACAATAGGCAAACATAATGCACATGTACATGTACACATGTACACACGTGTACATTTCTTCCCTCAGTACTATCTTTGTATGCATTCTTATAATGGAAAGCAGTATCGTCAGTTGCATTTCATTTGTCACTCGCATTTCACGTCACTCGCATTTCAAATTTCAAGGGCTCTGTATTATAATGTGCTGGGTATTTTGTTTTAATATTTTTTGTTTTTATAATTGGTATTGGTAGGAGAAGGAAATTCTCAACTGTCAAAAATATAATCACTACCAGGTTAAGAAAATAATAAAAAAAGAGATCTTTCTGTCACTCGCATTTCATACTCCTCTTCGTCCAAAGCTGTGCACCTACAAGTCTTCAAAAAAAGTCATCAGCAGATTTTCTATTTATTTATTTTTAAGGTATACAGTCATACTACTAAATTGCATAAATAGTTTATTGACAACTGCTTTTTCATAGAAAAAATGCAAACAAATGAAAATGCATATAAATAAGTACATTTTTTAAGCCAAACATAACAAGGAAGAAACCTAAAATATTTCATAGAAAACGATAAAGATTTGAAAAAAAGTTTATAACCTGATCCTTACATCTATTAGCAATAACTTAAAAATAAAAAGGAAGTTCAGAAATGAATTTGATTTTTTGGGGCCATGTCCTTGTTTGCTTGGAATTGCCCATATATGTAAGATTTTTTCTTCTTGATTTTGTTTTGTTTTGTTGCATTTTGGGGGTTTATTTGCGGGTTGATTGCGCAAAGTCGACATGCTGTGATGAAGACGCAATGTTTTTGATCGCTAAGTGGTTATAAATGTAAACAATTTTTTTCGCAAACTTTGTTTCTGAAACGGACGGTTACACGTAAACTGACTGTTTCAGAAACGGTTATACGTTCACAAAAATAACCATCAACTCATGAAGGCTTAGTCACAGATTTATACTGTTAAATAATCCTTTTGTTCATCCATGGTAATCCTTCATGTTATTATTTTTATTAAATAAAACCTACTGT
>JAJGQC010000376.1:0-31805 GCA_021014325.1 Plazaster borealis
CATACATTGAAGGTGCTCGACTGGTAGTGCTTGAGCAGCCACTTCTCAAGCCTATCTCAGTTCTCCTCTGTGGCTGGGAATGGTGGTGATGTGGGAGGAAGTGGTGGCGCCTGACGTCGAGGGCACTAACATGTGTGGGCATTGCAGGAATCAACACTGATTCTGCTGGGCTCAGGTGCCTTGCCGATCAAAGGGAACTTGTGAGATATTACGCCAAGGGCCACACAAGCTTGTTTGGATGAAAATAGCCTGTCAGAGGAGTCGGTGAAGTAAACTACATGTATCGGCGCGTCTCGATTGTCTTGCGTGAAGGGGAAGTCCCGGAAATCCTCAAGACAGGGCACCTGTGATGCTAATGCTGTGGTTGTTGGCAGCAGTCATTTTCATAGTGACAGGAATGAGATGATGCCTACCAAGTCCTAGCTTGGGTAGGAGCTTCGTGTCAATGGGGCGTGACTGGCATCCAGTGTCGGCCATGGCGTGGTAGGAGACTGTGGGTGTTGGGCTGAGGAGGGAGGTGGTGAAGCCGAGGGCTCGGCATCGGGTGGGACAGCCTTGATGGAGACATCGATGAAGGGTCGGGGGTCGAATGCCCGCTTCTCCCACACATTGCAGAACTCATTGTAGATGTGGTGCTGGAGTTTGATTGCATTGGCACCATGTGCTGGGACATCGCCGACAGAGCACAGGGACTCGAAAATGGCAGTGGCGTCATCTTGTGATAGAGGTTTAGTGAGAGGGGCGGTCTGACGGTGCTTGCGCAGCGAGTGACGACAAATGTTTTCATAGTGGTGGAGGATTTCGCATTTGGTGCACTGTGTGATGGCGTAGTAGTAGGAAGCACCTGCCAGAGAAAACCTCATCATTTCTTATTCGATTGATCGTCAAACGCTGTCATTTCAGATGCTGTTGTCATAAATAAGTATGACACCATTTGCTATGCATTTAAAGCAATGACAACAGCGTCTGTGAAGTAGAAATATAAAAGAGATTAACTTAAGTGAATAATATATGCTAAAGAGTCATAGTTCTCTAGTTTCCAGTTCGATTTATTCATTATGTGCATCCCCTCATCAGTACCAAGCCAATCATTCCCGATGTGAGGCTACTGAATGCAGTGATTGGTCATAATGATGGCATTTAGACAATGAATGATTTTATTAGTGGCAAATCAGTTAGTCTACAACACTCTACTTACCTACAGAGCAACTACATGCGTATTTACCTAGCTGGCAGGCACAACACTCAGAATTTGTACACACAATAGCGCCCTCTGTTGGCTCACCCACAGTGCCTCGTGGCATAGTTGCCATGTTAGCTGAATGCACAGAATTATTTGTGTGGTAACCGTACGAAACAAATATTTAATAATACATTTAATGTACATATTTCAAAAATGTTTTAGGTAGTACCCTGTTTTCCTTCGTACAAGACACGGCTTTTAAATGTCAAAAAAAAAACACTGCGTCTTATCTAACAGTGCCCTGATATCGATTGAGTTCATTGTGATGATCACTGTCTGAAATCATTAATTTTTACTGTTAAATATTTGTTTCTTTCGTCCAGGGTAATCCTACATGTTATCATTTTATTAAAATACAACATACACCGTTGTGTAATTTATTTATTTATTGACTAAACCAACAGCGGACGAGCCGCCAATTACAGGAAAGGGTAATATACAACAAAATCATAAAGCATTATGTATGTATATAATTTACCAATACAATAAAAAAAATTTCTGAAAAAAAATAAAAAAAATAAAAACAACAATTACAAATTAAACAAAAAACAAGGGGAAAAGAAACATAAGCATGCACAAATGTGACTATAAAAAATAATTATAAATATATTTTTAAAAAAATACATTAAATTATAAAAATAAAAAAAATAAAAAAATTATCATGGAAATAATACATAAACAGATGAATAAAAAAGATATTTCAAATACGCATTAGTTACTGGTAGAGGATATAGCACGTAAAACCTGTCCACGAAAAGAATTGAGAGAAGGGGCTCCAAACACATCACAAGACCCATGGATACTACTATGTGAGGCAGAAATCCTTGACAAAAAGCCACGCTTTGTCACAACCCGATTCCTTGGTACATATCAGATGTGTTTATTTGCTTGTCTAGTGTTACGATTAGGTACATGTAAGCTAAAAGGTTTGAACACAGTGATGCTAAAATGATTGTGGAAAGATTTGTAGAGAAATAGACAGTCATTTAAAATTCTTCTATGTCTAAGGGACCTTTTTTTATGTTCCCTGTTCATCATTTTTAAATGGTCCTTAGGATCAGCAGAAGTTTACAGATTTTGATTCCTTGTAAGCAATTAAATATGTGATTACTTTACTTTATGTTTTATTGAAAACCTGGATAATGTTGATTGCTAGTTTAATTATTCTTTTAAATTTATTTCAGGGAACAGAGGATCTTCTCCAAGAGCAAATGTGTATCAAAGATGGCTTGTCTCGCATCATGGTGGAAATGATCAAAAGGGAATGGCCACAACATTGGCCTTCACTTATGAATGAATTCAACTCTCTCTGTTCACAGGGGGTAAGATATCAAGTTAACTCTGTGTTAAAATGGCTGTTGTGGATACCTTTTGTACTGTTGAAAAAAAATTGTCTTTTAAAACAAAGCAAATGAGAATAGTCCCTAGAGTCATTCTTCCTTAAGTTTTCTGAAGTAATGATAACCTCTTTGGGAGGAATCTAGACCAACGTCTCCCTTAATAAAATATTATTTGTTTTGAGTGTTTGTTTTTTCTATTAAGGTATTTCTTTTTGGTAAAGTTTCCCATACGTCTTGAATTACTGGAGGAGGTTCCTCGACTCCTTTTAACCAGTTAACGCCGGAAGACACAACTTTTACCCCGGGAAACAAGGTGTTTCTTGAGTTCCTGTGAGTGGTGGATAAAATCAGAATCATTAGAACAGATTTGACGGAGTCTGAGGGCCTGACTGTAGGCTACATGCGTGCTGGTTTTGCAGTGTCGGGGATGACAGCTGGTTGAGTGGCGGTATTGATGGTTATCTGTGGGTTTAACAAAGAGATCTGGGATTAGACAATCTTCCGTCTTCTGAACCTTGACATTCAGAAAGTTGGTATCTTTGGTTGAGTATTCAGTAATGAATTTGATGATCCTGTGGAAGGAATATATTTGGTGAATGAATGCTGTTAGACTTGCTTCATCACTGGTCCAGATGAAAAAGATGTCATCGATTTAGAGCCAGTAGGCCTTGGGAGAGCACGGAGCTGACGCCAACACACACTGTTCAAGGTGGCTCATGAATAGGCAGGCCATTGATGGTACCATCTGTGTACCCATTGCGGTGCCATGTACTTGTAGGAAATTATTTCTCAAGAAACAAAAGTGTTTTTTTTTGTTAGGACATAGTGCATGAGGGATAATGGGCGGTGAGGTGTGACCACTCCTTAGCCAGAGCTGAAGAGCAGGCAGCAATCCCTTCATCTTGGGGAATGTTGGCGTTTAAAGAGTACACATCGACAAAAGTACGGATTATATTTTTGTTGGGGACCTGGTTCTGAATACCTGAGTTTTTACGGAGAGGTGGTCACGGTCATGCATTTCGTCCAATGTTTGTTGAATTTCCTTTGAAAAGGTATACCTGTTGGAGCAGTGTCCAGGGGTTTATTGTTAGTTTGGTTGTTGAGTTGTCTCATGGCTTCATCGATCTATTGCTGACGGCCCATGACAACAACAGCAGAGTCCTTTTCAGCTGGCTTGATGATGATGTCCTTCTGTGTTTGTAGAGTCTTTAGGGCCTCACGTTCTTCTCTAGGGAGGTTGTCATGAGTCCTGTGGGTGGAATGATCACTGGAATTAAATAATCAGTAAGGTCCTAACTGAGCTCAACCTGGTTGACTGTAGGGGGAGTGGGGCAGAAGTGAGTCCATTTGAGAGCAGGTCGTGGTCGTGTTCTGCATCTGAAAGGGGTAGATGATGAGAGGTTTAATGACTGTGGATTGAGGAACTGACTGCTCAGACTCATGAGGTATATTGCGCTTAAATCGTCTCAGTACTGTTGCTGTTTGGAAACAAGACAACCAATCTTGCCATTTCTCCTAGAATTAAGAACAGATTCAAGTTTAGATAAACCACCACCAATCTCGCTAATGAATTGCTCAAAACAGGCTTCTGACCGGTGGACCTAATGTAAGTTCTCCTTCGAGGTGGGATATATCTTGGTTGAAGCTGTTGAGACAAAACTCACATTGTTAAGAGAAGCACTATGGAGTGTGTCCCACTGCCTGCGAAGTTGGGTAGACAGACCCAAGGTCTGGGTCAAATTTAATCGAAACCTGTGGCAATGAAATGGGTTAGTGTGTAGAACCTGTAGTTCTTTCTCAGAACCTGTAGTTCTTTCTTTAAATTTCCTAAGTTCCAGAAACAAGCAAAGACATCTTTGGTTTGGACTTGGTGTAAAGTTTTGCTGATTCATGGTGAACAAATGTCACATTTGGTCTAAAGAGAAAAGAAATTTTACCATGGTTGTCTTTACTTGATTAAGTCGTGGTTTTTTAAAGATGCACGTGCGGTCTGATAGCCTACATGTATGCATTCCCTCCTTTCCTCCGTCATCTCTTGGGTGTTAGCCAAGATCAAGCAAGGAGACTATAGAGTCCTCCTCAAAGTTCCAAAAAATGTCCTACCCCTACCAGCAGTGGTTTCCCAGGCTGGTCAGACACCTGGTTTACCGGCTAGTGATCCTCTCGCGGAGGGCAGATATTAATGTGTCGGCCCAGTTGCGGCCTATTTCAGCCGGCTCTGGGTGATCTTCACATGACCTGTTGGTTGCTGTCACAAGATCCCTCCGCTCAGCAGGCCTCAAGCTACATCCCCTAATACTTCTGATGGGGAAGTAGGAGACTTCCTGTTTTACCTTTTTGACAGTGGCCTGAAGACGGTTACGTTAAAGAATTACCAGTCGGCCATCTCCGCAAAAGTCCTTTTCGGCCGTAGTAGATGACAACCATTGGTGCCTCATCAAGGCACTTGGCATGTCTTGGCTGAGTGGTTAAGAGTACTGGACTCAAGCTTTGATGTTTCTGATCAGCAGAGTGTGGATTTGAATCCCGGTCTTGACACTTGTGTCCTTAACCATAAGCATGAGGTGATACATAAATAGGTGTCATAATAAAAAAAAAATCAAAACCTGTCTTAAAATGATTCTGTTTGTTCAAGTACCTTAGCGGTGCATATTTGCGCTATGTATTGACGCTGTGCAGGGAAGCATCGCTGCATCAACTTGCATCAAATGCGCGCATTCGTATTTTGAATTCCAATGGAACATTCCGGTGGTCCAACGGAACAGTCCATGACCACGCGCTGGAACACTTGTCTGATCCAATTAGAACAATCTTACCGTTCCAAATGTTTATTCAGTCCCTTAAATATGATCATTGTCTTTGCATTAAGCAATGCACAGTAATATTAGCTTGTCATAATTTTCCTCTTTTTCCAGTTGTTGAGTTGCATGCCTGACGAGAAACAAAAGTGTTTTTTTTTGTTAGGACATAGTGCATGAGGGATAATGGGCGGTGAGGTGTGACCACTCCTTAGCCAGAGCTGAAGAGCAGGCAGCAATCCCTTCATCTTGGGGAATGTTGGCGTTTAAAGAGTACACATCGACAAAAGTACCGATTATATTTTTGTTGGGGACCTGGTTCTTTATTCAGTCCCTTAAATATGATCATTGTCTTTGCATTAAGCAATGCACAGTAATATTAGCTTGTCATAATTTTCCTCTTTTTCCAGTTGTTGAGTTGCATGCCTGACGATAAGGGATAAAGTACAAAATGATGTTAGGGCAATGTTCACGCAATTGATGAAACAGACTCAATAAAAAAACAGTCTTAGTTAAACTTATCACGTACCTAAATCTTCATGCTTATGAACAAAAATAGCGATGAAGCAATGAAGACGCCACCAGTGGTCACACTGCACTACAAAGTTTATTGATGGCTGAAAAACCTATGATTTAAATTTTGGTGTCATTTCTGATGGTTTTGTTTGCAAACTTGTGTTTTACAGTAGTGACCTGATTTGACCTTGCCTCTTGTGCGATCAAGATCTTTATGTATTAATGCCATAGTCTTTACTAATTCTTCTCACATGTGTTCATTTACTGTCTTGGACGTTATCTTACAAGGCGAAAAACAAACACCAAAACAGCTGGAACACACATCCCTTTTATATGCATTGCTGTGTTTCCCAGAAATGGGTAAAATACCCCAATTTCAAAATGTTGCCTCACCATGAAGGAGATGAGACTCCTAAATGAAATTTGGTCCAGATGTAGATTGGACTTGTATTTATAAATGGTGTAAGTTTAATGTGATGGGTAAATATTCCCAAGGTCACCGTAAATGTTAGTGGGTTTTGTTCTCAATATTTTCTGTCTGGAACCAACTTTGGAGCATTGCAACATTTTATTTAAATGAGTAAAGGTTCTGTACTATTTTAGGGAGTAGCCACATGTGCCTACATGTATTACACATAGCAGTATCAAGCTTTTCAAATGAATAGAATTAGAGGTGTCAGAAAATGGAATTAATTTTTTTCTGCAGATTAAATTAGTGTTTTCATCATATGTTCATTAAACCAATAGGTGAATAGTATAAATTAATTTCAGCAATATCTGAGAGGTGACCCCGTACCCCCATTGGTTGATTAAATATGGATTGACCCAGTTGCAAGTTTCAAATAAATGTAACACTCTGCAGTTACATGTGAAGAGCAATCTTTTATAATGATGCAGTTACTTAATCAGCTGTTATTATTTATTCCAGTGTGGAAAATGAGTTTGTGGTCTTTTTTGTTTGTTTTCCCAACATTTTTTACAAACATTGGACATTGTTAATTTTTGATCAGGAAACACAAACAGAACTTGTACTTCTTGTGTTGCTGCGGCTTGTTGAAGACGTTGTTACTTTCCAAAGCCTTCAAACAAACAGACGAAGGGATGTACTCCAGGCTTTAACATCCAACATGGCAGAATTTTTTACATTCATGCTTCAGCTACTAACGCGTCATGTTGAAGGATACAAGAAGCTTGTAAGTTTTTTATTCCAAACTACGCAAGTTACATCCATGTATGTAAACTAGGCATTTACGCAAAGATTATAATCTCTTATGTGTACAATTTCCCCTTTTTCACAGAACAAACTGTTATTGGTCTCAGCATAGTTTATGACCTGTTTGAAACGATTTTTAACCTGATGTGCAAGCCCTCCCTTGTGGCTAAAATTATTTTACTATGTTTCTTTGTTCATTTGACGTATATAGCACAACATTTTGCGTATGCATACTTCTCTTTGCCAGCAGGCCCAGTTAGCTAAATGCTTCATTCAGACAGTAAGGTTGCCCTGCAGTGCCCACCCACAAATTCAGGGTTTGCCCTTATTACCTTTGGGGGTTGAACAAAAACAAACTGACCGAAGCATGACTATGTTCGGATTATCGTGCCGGCGCTCTACCAACTAAGCTATCTACTCTAGCCTTAATGTTGGCGAAAAATAAATGTGTGTGGATAATTGGTAATTGAACCTATGCTTCCAGAGAGGGGAAAAAAAAAAAAATATTCGCCAATAAAGGGCCTTGTTTTATCATTGCATGCAATGCGGGGGAAACCTCATTATTTTCCCAATGTACAATATAACATAGTTATGGTGATGTATCGCAATATAGAAACACAAATCACTTTCCTACTGGTGATTCAGCTAGTTTTCCCCTGAAGTCGCAGACTCCAGCCATTGTCACACCTTAATGAACCTCAAGCGTCACAGGTTAATTCAACCACTGTACTTTCAAATGGAAACACTGAAGATTATAACCCTATTTTTGTAACACTATTTTCTTAACCCAGCCTAAAATCAGTTTGGAAATGTCATTTCTGTTATTGTTTCTATTTAATTGAAGCGGGTAGGAAGATTTAACCATCACAGATTACAAATTCACTTTTGTAATTTTTATCAAAAGTTTTACATTTTTACATGTACAAACTACACCGCACACACCTACATGTACTCTTCTTGTCTGGCTCTAAAAAGAGCGTTGGGAATATCTATATCCAGATCCATATTAATATTCAAACTGAAACGTAATGTATTGTAATGGTCAACCATTTACAGGGTATGTTAAAAATTGGTAACCTCAGTTGTCTGATGAAGCATTTAGGCTATCTGAGAAATTCTAAAAAAAACCTGAAGTATTTTCACTGTTTTAGACAACTTAGTAGCTTGTACACTGTGGTTACAATTTCTATAACAGATTTAAGTGTAAATTTAAATCTTATTTTGTAACATGTATAATAAGACCACTGACTAATAATGTAGCTGAACTTCAAAAACATAAACAGGTTCATTTCTAAGTGCACACTAAAAAATATCAATGCATTTCATTGGTAATTCCTAGTTGATTAGCTGTTTTGGGGTACTTGTAGTCTGTACGCTTTTGGTGATCATTTTCTTCAAGTTAAATGTGATATTCTGATATATTTACAGACAATTCCTTTTTTCCTTTTTTTTTTCTCAGCAGAAAGTTTCTAGTTCGTCATCTGAGAGAAAGGTAATTCAAATAATTTCAATTGGACATTTTAATAAGCTTGTGGAATGTTCAAAGAAAAATTATTGTGATTTTAAGAGATCCCTAGCTCTACGTGCAAAATAATATTTAAAAAAAGAAACACAAAATTAGATTTCTGTTTGAAAATTACTTGTATTCTTTCAGTTGTGTCTGCACTGTTAGCAAAAAAATGTACGTATGAAATTTTGACTGGTCATTCATCTTAATAACAACATTTTTAATGTAATCAAATTAATAGACAAGCCCACCAATGAAAGACATTTGAATAGAATTACTGGTTTTCACTGCCTTCAACATTCTGTACAGCCATTTTAAAGGAAAAAGGGGTGAGAAAAAAACTCTTGCAAGATCTTATGATGCAGACTACACCACAAATTATTCTGTAATCATGTTATTTAGTAAATGATAACACCATTTGAAGGAACCAAGTTATCAGTGAAGTGGTGGGTGATGTGCCTATTGTCCATGGGTACAAGTTTTGTTGTTAACATTTTTGCGACAAAACAAAACATACTTTTCACCAGAACTTTGTAGACCATTTCAAGCAATGGCGGTGCTGCACGCCGCGCCGCCATTGCTGGGACGTTGGCAGCGCAAGGTTTTGTACACAAAGACATGGAAAAAAACGTTTTACAGAATTTCCCTGACAGGACAGCATAACATAACGATGTATAACGAGGATTTAGACTTTAAAAGTCTATTAAAAAGTCTAACTTGCAAGCTAATTGGGCCTATTGCGCTAGTTTCAGCACAGAGGCGTCAAACTATTTATTTAATATACTTAAGAAACATAAAAATAACTGGTTCAGTGTATACTTCTTTTTTCATAAGTTACAACAAAGTCGTCCAGGATTGCTTACTTTTATGGTTGTATTTAAACCTTACTTGCCAGATGCAAGTCTATGTGTTTTAAAAAGAAGACTGTTAAAGACAAACCAAACCTCTGACAGGATAGAAAATGCAGTTATTTATTTCTTATGCTAAACCTCGCCACAATATAGCCAAAAAAACCATAAGTAAATGGATCGACAAACAGGTTGCGTTAAATGTACAAGTAAAGACACTTCTTTATGTAAGCCATTGAAGACAACAGGTTGGAGCTAGGTTTTGCCAAGTTCTACAATAAACCGATTGCAGAAACAAGTAATGGTATTGCTCAAAGCATGACGTAAACGAAAGCTTGGCAAGCAAAAGAACACTGCCTTATTTGACGTTCTTTGTTGTATAATTAATAACGTCGTTTTTGTGATCACCTTTTAGGCTCATACACATCATCACCTGCTTTAAAATCTTACAAAGTGGTCTTGAGATGAATATCGAGAATGAGATAGAATCTTAAAATTAACCAAAATTAAAGTGAAGTTTGATTGGGATTTGATCGAGTGATCGATAGAACCTAGGGATCACGTGCCCTCTACTTGAAAGTTTTTTTCCCACCCAATAACCTATGGGTGATAATGAACTCACCATTGAAAACTTAATTCACAGTGTTGTTTAGAAGCGCCGGCTGCTGCCGATTTCGCCAGCTACTGGGTCTTTTGCTGCCTGGTTTTTTGTGTGTTTTTTGGGGGGTTTTTCCCAGTGGTTTTGAAACAAAAATTAGTAAGAATTGTTGACTAAAATTGATTGCCACCGAATTCTGACAGAGTAAATTTCAAAAAATTGTTTTTTGGGGTTTTTTTTTTTGGCAATCTTTACACCTAAAGAGAATACATTAAAGGAAAGGTTGACCTAAATATTAGCACCTTGATTACATTGTCAGGTGATACTTCAAATGCTGAAACTGGATATTTTAACAAGGCAATGCCTTTTAAGCTGAGAAATTATTTTGTCTTTCAGCTTGCAAGCTCAATTCGTGTTTCCCAAGCTGTTTTGCTGACACTGACTGGCTATGTTGAATGGGTCACGAGTCAGCACATCTTTGCCAGCAACAATGTATTACTGTCAACATTGTATGCTCTATTGGATATTCCAGAGTTGAAACTAAATGCAGTAGAGGTACTGCAGTTAATTGTGAATAGAAAGGCAAGAAGATTTTCCCTTTTGTGTTTATTTCTGCTAATTTTATTGATTTGTTGTTGCAGGCATTTTCAGAAGTGGCATTACGGTATTGTATTGCCCTTCCAAATTACAAGTTTACAAATTACAAGTTTTGCCAAGTAAAATACAGCCTTCAATTGGGATGTTCACTAAAACAACATCATGCTGACTTTTTGTTCCTATTAATTATCTGTGGTGAAAGGACTTCTAAACTATTGGTTCTTGTGATCATTAGCATGCAAATATGTGAATCTTAATTTTGATAAATTTCCATGATAGTTCTAACCAAAAGGTTGCCGAATTTGTTATTAATCCTTTCTCTTTAAACAGTATTAATTATAAGTATCTGTACTTTAAATTAAACCAATAGGGTAAACCAGAAGAGAGGTATCCGTTACTCATCCTCTTTAGTGCAGATGCTATCAAGACCATTCTCAGTGCTGCAAAGTGAGTTTGTTTCATTTTCATATAATTGACATCGACCTTCCCTGTAGATGTATAGATGTCTGAATAATAATCTAAAAATAATAATAATGTGAATAATAATGTAAAACAGCAAAGTTTAAGTATTTTTAATTGGTGAATGTGTACCTAACATTTTATTCTGTGTATCTCTTACAACAGAAATGCTTGTGCAGTTGGGTTGGATGAAGAGAACTATATTTTTCTTAAACGCCTTTGTCAGGTGCTTACAGGACTAGGGGCTCAGCTCTGTGTGTTGTGGGTAAGAACACATGAAACTATTTGTTTCTCAATGCAGTATCTCGATAATTTCAATTTAAGGAACATACATACATGTACTAAACATTTGAATATTTTAAAATTGGTGACACACATCTCTCCCCTGCTTGTTTCTATGTCTTAAAAATCTGAGGATTCAAGCACGGTCGTAGTGAGAGCATTTATTATATGAGGTAATTTAGCGGCCCCGTAACGAGCAAGTGTATTGTTTTTTATACTTTTGTAGTGAGATCAGGGGGAAAAATTGTTGTGCAACGAAAATTTACCTTCATTAAGGTGGTAAAAAAAGACTTCCATCCTTTGAAACCCTTGGATCTATTTATTAATAGAGGTGCTAATTGAACATTGGCAATGGTAAAAGTTTACTCACTTGACAAGAGGCAGCCACCAGATTGTTAATCTAAGTAGATAATAGAGGGCTTAAGTCTCCCATGTGGTGCACAACTACCTAGAAATAGCTAGTTGCAAAGCAGCAATCCTTCTCAATTTCAAACAGTATACTGCTTATTTAAAATGCATGTTGCCAATGGACACCCATCGAGGTATAGAACTTTTTAAGGTAAAAATGGCACTTGGCAATTGTTGGGTTTTGGACTGTCAAATTTCATATGGAGGGTTTAACATCTTGTTAGTACGCTGCGATCCTTGTCAAAACTTTAAATTGATTTCATAACCTAAAAGCTGAAAACAGTCAAGTTTGAGCGAAAAATCACAGACTTAGTTTTCCAGAAGTAGAAGAAAACCCAGCCGGATCTTTTCAGAGCCACCACATTTTCAAATGAGGGATTCATATCATTAACATGTGTACTGTCTATTCGCATTTAAAGAAAAAGGATTGCCCTTCTTCCCAAAATATTAAAAGGCATCACACATTCTTTATTTAAAAATAAATATGAAACAAGTTCACCTCAAAGAACTAAAAATTTATGCAAAAAACTTGTTCTTTAATTTAATCATGAAATTCTTTTTAAAATAGAAAAGGAAAATTAGTTACCCTGTAAGTTGTATTACATTTTGTAACACCAGAAGCATTTTGCTGGTAGCCCACCCTTGTAAAGCTACTTAAACTTGCACACTAGGACAATTTACCAATGAAAACAAATGCTCAGCATGCAACCTCCATGCAAAAACCAAACTCCTATCACGACAGACAAGTTTCTTTGCTATGATTTTTATCATAAATTATAGATAGTCTACATGTACATCACTCCACTTACCTGCAGAGCGATACTACATTTGCATACATCTCTATGCCGGCAGGCAATTTGCTAAGAATTTCACACACACACACGCATCTTGAAAAATGCATCCTTGTGGAGCATTCTTCTGTTCTTTTCTTTGTCCCTGCACTTAACAGTTTCCCATAGACTTTGTACACAAATGTCTTTGTGGAGCACCCTTTTTCCCCGTTTTTTGTTTGTCCTTGGTCTCCATAAGGTACCGAAAGTGAGAGCAACCTTACGAATCCGGTTTGTGGGGTCCTGCTGTTGTTCTATTATTCCCTTTTCTAAAGAATTCCCTTGTGGGGTTCAGGTTGAACAAAGAATTCCCTTGTTGGGTCCATTGTTAAAAATAACAGCTCTTATACAGTGCATTTTACAATAACGTCTCAATGCGCTTTACATTAGTGCCCTGGTCATTGGGCCAATAACATTCCTTTTTAATCTTTCTCAGCTCCCTGGGGAGTATACAGCCCCGAGCTGCCATGGGGCTTCGAGGGCTTTTCAAACACAATATCAACCTCTACCCTCGCAGGTACCCATTTATTTCCCCTGGGTGAAGAGAAGCAATTATATTAAAGTATCTTGCTCAAGGATATAAGTGTCATGACCGGGATTCGAACCCACACCCCAATGACTTAACCATCGGAACTTTAATTCGATGCTGTAAACCACTCAGCCACATGACACCCCATGTTCCATTGTAAAAAAGACCCCACAAAGGCACTCCCGTAAGCTCACACATGCACGTTTGTTAATCCAGTAATGGAAGGCTTCTCTTTGTTCTCCCATTGTTTGGACTTAGTTGTGGTTTTTTTTAGACGTTCTCATTGGTTTTGTACCTGAAAGTGAAGCGAGGACGTCCTCACTCTGCCAAACACCCAGATCCTTTTTGTTAAAGTCCTTGGTTTAAATGAACATCCCCCTCACACACACACCCACGTGGACCCTCCTTTGTTCACCACCTTTGTGATAGCAACCGCAGACCACATTGCTTTCCTTTGTGATAGCAAACGTGGACCTATTGTCCCTTTTGTTATAGGTCCACGGTTTGCATGTGGATACCTACCCACACACACACAATAGAACCCCTTTGCTGACCTACCAACAATGCCCTGTTACATTTTTTCTTAGCCGCAGGACAGATAACATCTTTTATATTCAAGCTCCTGATTTGTCGTCTTTTACTACCTGATTGCTTTGAGGATTGCATTAGTTTTAACAAAAAATAGTCATTACGAGTTTGTCCTTTGGACGAACACAAAGCTGTTCCGGTTTTATTTTATGATTATAAGATCCAGACCCTGAAATCGACCCTGAATTTTAGGCAATTAGACCATCACCCTAAACCTACACAGACCCTCAACCATAACGCTGAAGTGCGGTCATGTTTTTAAATAAATTGTTACATGTGCTGCATGCTAAACTTTTTCATTCAGTCGATGCGGAGCATCGGATGATGGCCCTCCAAACACGTTGGTCTCTTATTGCTGTACGCAGCTCCTCCTGTTGCAGGCCAGAGTCCCGGCACAAGGTGTCCACATAGGTGGTTTGTGGTCTGCCACGAGAACAGTGTCCCTGAGTAGGGGCCCATAGCACCAGCCTGCTCACTGCCAGCTCAGTATGTCTGAGGCAGTGACCTGCTAATCTCAGCTGTCTTGTCCTAATCTTGGTGCTAACTCTCAGTAGTCCACCGTAGAGCTCCTGGTTTGTGATATGCCTCTCCCAGTGTATCTGTTTTAAACAACGAAGCATTCTTGTGTAGCAGCCGTCCAGTCTCATCTCTAGACGACTGGTTAGTGTCCATGATTCACATCCGTAAAGCAGAACTGATTCCACAGTAGCAGTGAAAAACTTCACCTTCAGGTAGTGGGACATCTGACTTGACCATATGTTCTTTATGGAGTTGAGTGCCTTCCAGGCAAGAGCGATGCAACATTTCACATCTTTCTCAGTGTCATTAATCCAGGAGCCCAAGTATTTGAAATCTGTCACCCGGTCCAGTTCTGAACTGATGGTTGTCTTTGAGGGAGTGGCAGTGGTGCAGTTAAATATCATGTACTTTGTCTTCCTGGTGTTGAGAAATAGTCCCACTCTTGCACACTCGGTCTCTGTTCTTTGCAGAATCAGCTGAGCTTGCTCAATCTCATCTGATATTAGTACGATGTCATCTGCATAATCAAGGTCTGTGATCATGACCGGAGCCACTCGTCTGCTCCTCTGCCTGTTGGTGGTGAAGCCAAGCTCCTCCTCTCGCCCATCTATTGCCAGTCTGAGCGCATAGTCTAGCACCACAATGAAGAGATATGGTGCCAGAGTATCACCCTGTAACACCCCTGCTTATATTGGGAACTCATCCGTTTCCCCGTCTGGTGATATCACCTTAGCTCTTTTGGTGGTGTAATTATTGCTGATTGCATCCACAAGCTTGGCCGGGATACCATATGCCCTCAGGATATTACTCATCTTGCCACGATGCACGGAGTCAAAAGCCTTCTTAAAATCAATGAAGGTAAGCACGGCTGGTAGGTTGTTGAATTATCCTCCTTAGGGCAAGGATCTGTGCGACTGTTGATCTTTTCTGCCTGAAACGGTTCTGGTTGATCCTTAGATGAGGATCCAGGGCTGGTCTTATCCTGTTCAGGATCATCCTGTTGAACGACTTCGCGACTACCGAGCTGAGACTAATTCCCCTGTAGTTGTCCACATTGCTAGGGTCTCCTGATTTGTGTATTGGAATGATGTTGAGCAGGGACCATTGCTTTGGTTTCTTTCTCCCATTTAGTGCTGCATTGCAAAGTTGCAGAATGATCTCGTCGAGATCGCAGAGTTTAATTACCTCAGCTGGTATCCCATCCGGGCCACTGCTTTTACTCAGCCTTATAGACAGCTTCGCCCTCCTATACTCGTTCATAGTAAAAGGGGCATCATCAATAGGTAGGCTTTCAAACACTGTAGAAATCTCATGGTCTTCATCATGTATGCTAAAAGACAGCTAAAAGTTTATGACTTAATGACATGTGGTACAGGAACTTTGATTTTTTTATTTGAACTTCCTGTTTGGATTCGAAGGAAGGGTCAATGTGGGGTCATCTTTTTTATTTTAAGATGTCAAATGTGTAGTAAGCTACTAGACAACACAAAGATTATGACTTTATGAAATGTGGTTTATGAATTGAGATTTTTGTAATCCGAACTTCCTGTTAGGACCAGAAGGGAAGGTCACAATGGGGTCAGGTTTTGAATAAAATGCAATTTTGTCATGAGTTACTAGATTGCACAAAGATTATGTCTTTATAACATGTGGCTCAGGAAATGTGATTTTTTTTTTACTTTGAACTTCCTGTTTGGACCGAAAGGAAAGGTCCAATAGACTGTGCAAGTCTCACGCGTATTGGAACGAGAAAACACGTCAAAAGAAGACTTTTTTTCCCCTAAAAATCAAATCTTTGTTTTAATTTATATCTAATGACAAACTCTGAACATCAAAAATACTCATTACATGTTTATACAATCAATTTTAGTTTTTATAATAAAAACACAAATAATGTGTTAATTATTATTGAATCAAAATTAAAACTCTTGGACAAGGATGCTTATTTGATCTTGACTTTTCAGAAACCCCTTATGTGGATTCGTGATGGTCACACGGGCGTAAAATTAACACTTGACGCAGTTTATAGAGGACGTTGACGCCTCAACAATCATAGACTGCAATGAAAAGGCTTCCCGTTGCAATTACAGCATCTGGCGATTATCATCGCCCATCCAAAACAAGTGTTTACATAAGCAGACCTGCCAACCTGTACGCATTTTGCGTATCATGTACACATTTTCACATCTGGGTACGACGGTACGAGATTTATGCAGAAATACGCAAAAGACGCAAAATCTAAATCGTGGTGTTTTTAAACTGCAGCACGAATGGACAATTTTGTTCTCAATTTCTTCAACTGTCATTCGTTCCACCCCGAGTGCAAAAACAACCGAACAAAGACACCCTGCATCTGAGTGATCATTATGTGCTTCGATAAAAAAGAGGTTGTGCTTAGAACTATATTTTTAATTCTTACTCCCGCTGGAATACTAATAAACCAATGCGTAACAAAGGGGGTGGGAATGGCGCAATCCAGTTTCGGTCAATCTGGTATAGTACATTGTATAGTCGTATGCATGGATGTACGTGCACACAACGCACGTGTTCGGCATCGCCGTGTGATTATACTTTCGGGAGAATCTGGACTTCCAGGCACCTTGAATAGCAGTTTTGGAGCAATAATGGTTTTGTCTTGAAGGATTGTGTTTCAGAGGTACATTATTTCATCGTGAACCACACATTTAGTACATAAAGCAAACAATCAGAACTACTTTTTTTATTAGTCGTGGCGGTGCGGTTAAGCGGGTAGTTGATAAGTGGCAGTCGTAAATAGACGTAGCAATCATAGTCGCGCCTTCAACACTAGTCACACTAGTCGCCCAGCCCTATAGACTGTGTAAGTTGACCTCACAAGCTTTTGCAAGAATCTGGACTTCCAGGCACCTTGAATAGCAGCTACAGCATGTATGGTGACAGTTGTTTTTGAAAAAAACTTTTATTGCAATTTTTTTTATTTCACCCATTGAATTTGGTTTGAATAAAAAAAAGCTAAATTAAAAAGTGTAAATTGTAAACAATTTCGCAAATCTTTGATTTTTTTTTTTTTTTTCAATGCTGACCTTTATTCCCCCTTTCACGTTTGACCATAAAGAACACCGTGATCCTTGACGTACACGCATGCAAATTGGAGCAAGCTGCTACATTTAGTAGTAGTACGGTACCCAAACTGCCCGAAACTAGGACGTCGTCCTGGAGACGCCATGCAACATCACATAAAATCCATGCGACACAGGGTCTGTTTTCACGCTAAGTAACGAAGCACTTATATCCCAATTTAAAAATATTACCTAACTGTGTTAGTGCAGTTAACAAGGTTTGCACAACAAAGTCGGTGTAAATTCAGAGTCGGATGTTGAGGTCGAGCACTGTTTCCTTCATTTTCTCTTAAGTGTCTAGATTTCAATATAGTTTTATTTATTACATGGCTAGTTTTGCATGTAATCATTCCACCAATATGTTTTTGGGGGTGGAAAAATTAATGTGATAGAAATAAAAATCACGCAAAATTGCACCCTAGGTTAATCTCCCATAGCTGACGGCTCAGAGGTGCCCAGAAGCTCAATGGTGACCTTATTATCGTGAGACTTACATGGTCTCTTCAGGAGGTATGGTTTTTTTAAGTAATAAGCTTTGAATCACCATAATTTGACACCTGATGACCTTATGGTGTAACAAATGTGTTTTTCCTATTAACAAATTTTATAAGGTACAAGATGGTATGTAACTTATCCCCATCTAATGCCTTTGAGCGAAAAATCCTATACTTACTTGGGACTTACATCTATTGGATATGCACAAATCCAATGGGCCACATGGTGGTCCGCCACTGCTGTGGGAAGCCAATAACAAAATATTTCATGGTAAATTGCCAACCTTTTATGGGTCCACACCGTAGTGCATAAACCACACAATGGATCTATCACCAATAAGAACATGACTAGAAGTCTATGACAGCAATGATTTAGCTATGATGCCAAGATTTATCAATTACTTGTTAATTATAATGTAAATTCATTGCACATTGATTAGTTTTATAGGTCAGGAGTATCTCTTAGTAAAAGCATTTATGTTTTCAAAATGATTTATGCAAAATAGGAAACTAACATTTAACTTGTTTTGAAAAGATATAGGATATAGGATCTGACTATTTTATATTAAGTTGGGTATGACTTGAAGAAATTCTGAGCAAAATAATCCTGTCCGGGTAGACGTGAACAAATCAAAGAATGCCGCATTAACTGGTTAAGAATTCCCATGTGCAGACCTTTTGATCCTTTGGTCTCTAAAAGGTAGGGAATTTAGTGTACAAAACCAATGGGGACGTCAGAAAAAAAATGCTGTTAGGATTCAAGCCATTTTGAGCTATAATTCTTTTATTATTGCTATGTCAAGAATATTGAAAGGTTAGTTGAAGACGAGCTACCCTGAATACAGTTGATGATTTCAAGAGAACCCAGCACACTTACTGCCATTTTATGGCTACAAACTTCCAATGAAGAGATTTTAAAGACTTATTTGTAACATTGTCTTGTTCAGCCTGATCACTTGTATATATACACTTATTATTTTTATTTACAGGGTTCAGACATAAAAGAGGTTGGCAGACCTGAAAGTTTTCCAGATTTTCTACAAGCCTTGCTTGCTTTCCTTGGTCATCCCAGCATGAATTTGTGCTCTATGGTTGTGCAGCTTTTTTCAGCATTTTTTCGTCATGATCAGATCTCCACTGATGAATATCTGCAAGCAGTTGTGCCAAAAATCTTGGAGCTTTTAACAGTCAAACTCCAGAAGGCATGTATTTTGTTGAAATAATGCTATTAAAAAATGTTGCTGGAAATAATGCTCAGTTTCGGTAATGATGTTAACTCTCTCTTTGTGCGGGGGTTATTCTGTAATCCCAAGTCCAGGTCTTTGTCCATTTGTTGTAAGAAGAGGATTAAATGGCATCAAGAGGCTTCCACCATTGTATTTCATTGTATTTTGGCTTAAGGTAGGTAAGTCCTAATGGACCAAGCCCAGGTGCCGGCCACAGACCCTATTGGTGGCCTAGTCTCACAGCCAAGACTTTGTGATTTATGGTTTGTGAATTTGTTATACCGCGTTCCCACTGGATCCACAAATGCGAGATCAGGATCAAGCAGCAGGATTAGCCGCAGGCGGAAATCGCGGCCGCGTTCCCACTTGAGTATGATCGCGCATTGATCCCCCTTTTGGGAACGGAAATGGATTCAAAGTTCACCAACTCAGGTCGGTTTGGGTTTATGTGGATGCGTTGTACAGAACGTGTACCGTAATTTTCGGATTATAAACCGCGGTTTATACGTTGATTTTGACCTTCGGCTTATATGCCGATATATTATTATTGTAGAAAGAAAAAAAACAGCGTACATTTTTTAAAGAAAGATCGTTTGTAAAATATTCTAAAAACAAATACAAAACAGACAGGAGAAATCATACACCGCCAAACTCACTCTGAAAATTCTTTAAAAGGTTTGCCTCGTTTTTATTCCTAGATGAATGGGTCACAAAAAGTCCCATTTCTACTCCATAGTTTTTTAAGGAAATCCGTCTGTTCAACAAGACCGTTTTTTGTCCATATTTATGAACACTTTGAACATCAAAGATAGTCCAGCGGCTTTTGAAAATAATTGTCATCCTCGGACCCATCATATAATCCATAATGTCTCACAGTATAGTGGGGTCGATCACAAGGCACGATCGTGAGTACGATGTACGAGATAGCGTTCCCACTTACGCTTGATCGCCCTTTGATCGCCCTTTTTGAGAAATTGCGGGGTCTGATCGCCCTTTTCTCGAATTGCGAGATCAATGCGGGGTCCAGTGGGAACGGGGCCTTATTTTCTCGAAAGTGTGGGAACAAATCCTGGTGTTTCAATTGTAATCTTTGTTCTCTTCGCTTTGTGAAGTCATGGTTTCTTTGTGCCGGTGTTACTCTCAAAGAAAACTGATTCGGGCAATTCAGAGAAAATAATCCCTTCAGCGTGGAAGTGAAAAATATCCTTGGCTTTAACTGGTTAACCTGTATGATGAGTTAATGCTGGATATGTTTGACCCCACAGATTGGTTATCCTTCAAGAGATGACTCTCCTACATGTGCTTATTCACTGTTAGATTATGACAGTGATGAGGAATTCTCATATAGTTTTGCAAGTAAGTATTTTAGGACTACACAGTCTAAAAAATTGAAGCCTTGAAATGTGACATCAGATGTTTGGGCTAGCGATTCAGGAGATATTACTTGAAATGTGGATTTGTAACATTTCAACAGAGGGTGCTGTAAACAAGTGATGATGTCATAAGAGCTTTTTCAAAAGTTTAAGTGTTGCTGATGATTCCATACACAGAGACCACATTCAGTTTGGTTAAATTGGCTTCAGACCACTGGTATACAAAAATAATCAATTTGAACTTCCTGTTTCGACCGGAAGGAAAGGTCAACATGGGGTCATGTTTTAAGAATAAGATGTCACATGTGCTGTAAGCTACAAGCCTGTCCAGAGATTATGGCTCTATGACATGTCGTTTTGATTTGTCATAATTTTCACCCACTTCATGAAACTACCCGGAAGTGATGGAGTTGCTACATGTACGCATTTTGCACATGCGCACACATGCTCACACGTCAATTGGTACATGGTGTCTAAAACAGAAGCGTGGATCTGCGAGGTATTTTCTGGAATAATGTCAGTCATGGATTATTTGTTTTCTGTGGACCCATAAAAGTGAAGTTCAGGACACCAAGAATATATGAACGAAATTTCAGCTTCTTAAATCAGGTAAAAATATGAAAAAACATTAGTTGAAGTTTTGTTCGCATTGTAGAGATGCTTTATACCCAGGACGTCAGTGCAGTGCAACAGACACTGACGTCCTACCAGGGCTAAAGTAATAAGCTTTGAATCACCGTAATTTGCACCTGATGACATCACGATGACAAAAATGTGTTTTTCTATTCTAACATTTTTGTATCGTTCAAGATGGCATGTAACTTATCTCCATCTAATGCCTTTGAACAAGAACCCTAAATGGGGTACACAATAACTATATAGGCCCACCGTGGGAATTAAAAAACAAGGTACACATTTCATGGTAGTTTGCTAGTACATAAACCACACAGAGGATCTATCACCAACAAGATTGTGACTAGAACAAGTGATTGACAGCCATGGTGCCTAGATTTACCAATTTATGGTTAATTATAATGTAAAACAGTTAATTATAATCTAAATACATTGCACACCGGTTAGTTTTAAGGGCCGGAAATAACTCTTAGTAAAGGCATTTATGTTTTCAAAATGATTTGTGTACCGGTACTATAGGAATCTAAAATTGAACTTATTTTGAAAAGTTGTGTTTTTTGACCAACAAAATATATTACACTTTTAGAGCCATGTGCTATAAATGACACCAAGATTGCATGACTCCAGCAGTCAGGCAGGAGTTTACCAAATTCCTTGCTCATGTGGTAAAGTGTTCATTGGCGAGACTGGTAGAGACCTTAATACAAGGCTTAAAGAACACAAAGCCAATGGCCGCAGAGGGGAATATGACAAATTTGCCATTGTCAAAACACTCTGCTGATCTAGACCATGTCATAGATTGGGAACCAGCTCGGATAATAGCTCCTGAGAGAAACTGGTATACACGTCGCATCAGGGAAGCTATAGAGATCCAAAAACACAACACAGTTGTTCCTCAAGACCAAGACATAGGCTATTTCATCAGCAGTAATTTTTGGCACATGATCCTACATGTATACCACCTTGCTCCACTGATATCCCACAGTATACTGACACGCTCCAGTACACAGGGCACTCACACACAATAACTCTGGGCCCTCCAACCACAGTTCTCCTTTCAGAAGAACCAATCAGAGCGGTGCTGACTGCACACTGAAACCTCTGAATCACTATAAAGAGACCAGCATCCAAACACTCTTTAGTCTCCTGACGATGACTAGAGCAGGCTAGTCGAAACATTTAGAACAATTAAGAACTTACTCCGCGGCAGTGAAGTTAATAAGCGAAAGTTTTGAACCAGCCTACCGGGCATGGTCGCATCCCTGGTTATCAATAGCCGTTTTCATAGCACAATGCAGAGTGGACCAGTTATAAGCAATGATAACGTACCTTCTGCCCCCGGTTGACGCATTGCATGACGTGACTAGAGTCGTTCGCACTTCCAACTTCTGTGCGCATGCCCTGCGTATGTAACTAATTGACCACTAGTTAACCATTGGTCCTTGTGCGAACTTGGCCTAGCATTCTTTCTTTCTTTCTTCGGTCAAACGATCTCATGATCAAAATGAAAACATTGTGGTCCACGGTTGCTATCACAAAGAGTTGAACAAAGGAGGGTCCACGATTGCTGTATCCAGTTTGAAAGTGTGAACAAAACCAATGGGAGCTGTTGCCAGAAAGTTAGTGTACAAACAAAAGAGGGACAGTAGGAGGTCCCCGATTGCAGATGTTTACACACTTGGATGTGTGCATGGGTAGGCATACACGCAGCTGTGGGCACCTTGACGCAAAGGTCCCCACAATGTTTTTCTTTGTTCAAATTTGTTCCCACGTGGCAATTCTTTATAAAAGGGAATAATAGAACAACTTTGGAAGTATTTGTAACTGCCATATGTAAGGGTGTTTAAGCGTTGCATACAAAGTTTTGACCTGAGAACAGAAGAGGTACACATAATGTAGGGACTTGAAACACTATGTGGACTTATACACGTCTACACAGTGTTTTTTATAGTGTTGAAAATGATGGTTTTTCCTAAGTTCACAGAACAAAGGAATGTCCACAGATTGTATGCAACACAGCGCTGTGTGTGTGGATGTGTGTAAGTCCACATAGTGTGCATGTCCCTACACTGTGTTGACCTCTTTTGTTATCATGTCCACATTTCGTATGTAAAGCTTAAACAGTGTTTTTTACAGTGTTGAAGAACATGTTTTTTCTTAAGTGCAGCAAAGAAACTTCCACAGAGTATATGAAACGTTTGTTTGCATGGGGTGTGCAATCATTGTCTGAGCGATAACTCAAGAACTTTGCATATCAACTCCAAACTTGGTGTGTGGATTGGTCTTTGTGTCCCCAGAAGCCTATTGTTTTTGGATCCCCTATGTTAAATGTCAAGGTGATTATGGCTAAAACAAAAGAAATCTTGTCTGAGCGATAACTCGAGAAGGACTTTGCATATCAACTCCAAAGTGTGTGGATTGGTTTTAGAAACCTGTTTTATGGACCACCTAAATCAAATGTTAAGAAATGGACTAGCTTGCAGGGCATTTGTGTTTACCAAACAGAACTTTTCTTGTTTACTATATTTTTCAGTACATCGATCCCATCAGACAGAGTTACTTCGTCTAATCACAGGACATTGTCCAGTTCTAACAACCCAGGTAGCTTGCAATTGGTTTAGACAGCTATTAGAATCACCCTTGAATTTGGAACCAGGTAGGTAAAGATTTGATATGATCATTCAAATATTATTTGCTTTATATACTTTTGTTGAAGAACATGATTGCTAATTTTTAAAAGAATTAATAAGTTTCAATCTCAAAACTCTTTATTTTAAAGTTCAAACCAGTCCCAATACTCTTTGAAAGTTATTTCAATCTGAACTACACAAAATAGCATTTGAAGTCCTCCAAATCAGAGTTTGTATTTCAATTGCAGGGATTGAAGTAAACATGTATACTTCTTTTTCAACTAAAACGTGACCATTTAATTTGATGTTACAATCTCAGGTTGTGTGTTTTTTCATTAGCAGGCTATGAAAGTATAGAATTTTGGCAGTAACTAATCCAAATTGGCAAACCCTTTTATGTTTGATTTCTTATATATTTTTTTTAAAAGGTCTACTGGTAAGTTTTAGAAACATTTCAATGCTTCCTTTTCTGATTTGCCTACTACTTAAAGAGAAAATTACATCAGCAGCAAAAATCGGTTTTACCATTTTTAAAATTGTTGTTTACTTTGCAATTTGTTGGTCTATTAAACAAAAAAAAATATTATTGTTGCCGACGAGTGTGTCGCTGGCACTTCTTTTATTCAGGTACTTTTCCTTTTACTGCCCCATGCTTCCATACTGGATTCTGATACTATTCAAAGGAATGCCTTCAGCATGCTTGATATTCCTCCTACTTTAGTATGATTTCTGATTTTTTGCCCTCGAAAAAAACTGAAAAATTGTGATCAAATAGCTTGAAATGTCTATTAAAACCTTAACCATGTGCATGTAGGGCAGCCCTTGCACTTGATAAAATGTTCCTACTTTTTTCCAAGGACCAAATATCATGCCTGCTTCAGTTAATCACTGTTTTCATAAATGGATGAAATTGTTCTTGAAGTTGAAGTACTTTTATCTTGTTATAGCTCTTATGAAAAAATGCTCCATGAAGAACCTATCTATGTAATGTGAAATTAGGTGGTTAAAAAACCTGAGAATTCATCTGCCTGAAAATTAAGGTGTTGCACCTCCCTTTTCATAAGTGTCTGTATGCTGTGCAAGTCTTTGGCATTTCCTGGCACATAGGGCCTGGTTGAAGGTCCTAATTTCATTTTCTTCGCTTATTTAACATGTTTAAGCTATGAACATTGGGACCAAAATTTTCTTCAAATGTTTGAATATATGCAAGGCCTTGTTTATGAATTAAAAGATAAACTACAGAAGCTTGAAAACTTAAATGCATTTAAACTTTAGAATTTGTGTATGTGTCTTTTGGCGGTGTTTTAGACTGACCTTACATGTAGGTAAAAATCTTGATAAAATAAAGACTTGTAAAAATCATGCTTTATTCTCAATGCCTGATTCAGGAAAAGATACCTGCACACCACATTCAACATCTTATATTTGCTGGGATGCACTGACATGCTTTTTAGAGAATGGACTCAGCCGGCTATTTCACATCAGTGCATTGACAGACATCACCCCTCAACTGGTACAACTTCTACAAATGGCTCTCGAATTTCAAATTAAGGTACTGTTGCTCTTTGATTGTAAGTAACCTTCAATAACACAAAAATTGACAGGATAGCAAAAATAACTAGACATTATGCGTTTGTCCTTTTGACAAACACAACACTGTTTCAGTTCTATTTTACTATGATTACAATCCAGACCCTGAACATGACCAGAATTTGAGGCAGACCATGATCCATGTTCTGATCCATTTCAGTGTTTTTTGTAAATTTCTTGTTTGAACTGAAATCAAACGTCATAAAGTGGCCATCACAGTATACATTATTGGGGGTTTCGGCCTTACCGCCAAAACCACCTTTGTAATCGTCCAAAAAAAATTTTTTTTTATGCCCCGCCGGCGAAGCAAGCCGAAGGGGCATATAGTGTTTGCCTTGTCCTTCCGTGGACACACGGAAGGGCATATGTGGGGTCCTGACAACAATGGAACAATTGACCCCACAAGGTCATTTCAATAGGAACAATTGGGCCCCACAAGGGAATTCTTCAGAAAAGGGAATAATAGAACAACAATAGCAGTACCCCACAAACCGGATCCGTAAGGATGTGTGTGTGTGTGTGTGGGTAGGTATCCACATTCAAACCGTGGACCTATAACAAAAGGGATAATAGGTCCACGGTTGCTATCACAAAGGAAATCATTGTGGTCCACGGTTGCTAACACAAAGAGTTGAACAAAGGAGGGTCCACGATTGCCGGTGTTTACACACGTGCGTGCGTGTGTGTGCATTCATTGTCCGAGCGATTACTCAAGAAGGACTTGGCATATCAACTCCAAACTTGGTGTGTGGATTGGTCTTGGGATCCCACAGAAGCCTATTGTTTTTGGATCCCCCCCCAAAAAATGTCAAGGTCATTATGGCTAAAACAAAAGAAATGTTGTCCGAGTGATAACTCAAGAAAGCCTTGGCATATCAACTCCAAACTTGGTGTGTGGATTGGACTCGAGATCCTCCAGAAGCCTATTGTTTTTGGACCCTCTAAGTTAAATGTAAAGGTCATTATGGCTAAAACAAAAGAAAAGTTGTCCAAGTGATAACTCAAGAAGGACTTGGTATATAAACTCCAAACCTGGTGTGTGGATTGGTCTTGAGATCCTCCAGAAGCCTATTGTTTTTGGATCCCCTTGTCAAAGGTCAAGGTAATTGTGGGTTAAACAAAAGAAATGTTGTCTAAAGCGATAACTCAAGAATGAGGTAATCTCAGCAGGGCATTTGTGTTTGTTAACACACCATTCTTGTTTTCATATACTTCTTTCTGAAAATCCTCATAGCATTTACACGTGAAATTTTGTTATCGTTCGATCTCAGGAATTACAGTCTATAAAAGACACAAACAATACATCAAATGAAAGCTTGTGCTCTAACTTAGATCCAGCAGCAGTTTTGAGTGTTTTTCGTTCCTTTCTTGACGATATTACCGATTTAAAAACGCCCGTAAATGTATTGCGATCGCCGTGTCAGTGTACATGACACGTATTACTCACTGGAAACTGGATACGTCCGTACCTACACAGACAGCCATGTCACACGCACGGCATCGTTCCGACCTTTGGACCTTCCATTCATGCATGGTTGATCTAACGATGGCGCAAGCTAAGGATGATGACGTCACCAGTTCCATCACCTCTTCTGCCCTCCACAGAGAGGGCGCTAGATAGAATATGGGTCAGCGCGAACTATTAAATATGGAAGCGTTTAAATCCAAGGGCTATGAAGATAAGTAAAGATAATTAAATACGGAAGCGTCAAAGGGATATTTATTGGTTTTGGTCCATCACAATGTCAAGGTTGTGTGATAGAAATTGCATCATAAAAGCGATAGGTTCCATTTTCGTTAACTCTTTCACATCTGGTGGACAATCGATCGCCATCATCGGGACTAATTAACAAACTACATTACGTCACCAAGACATTATTCAATTCTTAATAGTTCGCCTTGTTAAAGCCGAAACCCCAGTAATTGTTTGTAACAAATTCAGGTCTAGTTGTTGTTATTTTTGTTCTAGTTTTGGCCAATCCATCCACTCTACCATTGGCGCCTACATAGGGTATCAATACAAGCCCAGTGGGTTTCTAGGTCGCCCTTCTCTCTCAATTTGTTATTCTCTAAAAAAACATTGTAATTAGGTATGCTATTGAATGGAAATCAACCAACCAACCAACCAAAAGAATAAAAATAAAAAGTTATTCTAAAAGCTTGCATCAAACTGATTGTTTCATACAAGACAGATTTGGTATAGAACCACCATTTTAAATTTGTTTACAAACATTTTGTGTACTTCCTCTTCGGACCAGAAGGAGAGTTCAAGTGTTGGTGAATAATTTATCACTTGGGCTTTGCGCCAGAAGATTCCACAGACGTAAGAAGTTTATGTGATGTGCAGGGTTCGAATTTAACGGTCGCCCGGTCACCAAATGCAAGTGAGAACAGTGCCGGGCGAGTCGAGCAAATTTTCCTTTTCACAATGAATAAGGGGTACAAAGGTGCAATCCCAAAGAGAGATTATTTTCAAGTTCGTAAAACGGTTGGACAAGTCTTTATTTTTGCTAGTTTTAATGTGCCCGGGATAGTTTACTACATTATACAAACATGCATGCACATGCATTGTAACAACCTGGGGCATAAACGTTTTTGCATCCACATGTGTGAAAGCCAGCAGCAATATCAGCGCAACGTCCCACAAATTCATTTAGCATTGGTGCTCAGATTTACCAATTTATGGTCAGCCCCTCCCTACCTGCTTCAGCGCTGCATGTCGGGCCAGGTCTGAGGTCATCGAGCAGCATATACTGTGTGTTCCTCGGACTTGTCTAACCATTTTTGGCGATAGGGCCTTTTCTACCATTGCCTCCTGCCTCTGGAACTCTTTGCCCAAGGGAAAAGGCACGACAATTCCAACTTTCAAAAATCTCATAAAACACATCTTTTCACATTCCTCTATGAACACCTGTGAGAATTTTTTGATTGACCTCGACCAGTGCCTTTGAATGTTTTACAGATAAAGTGTGCATTACAAATGCTTTTTTTTTTTTTTTTTTTTGATTTTTTTTTTTTTTTGTTTTTTTTTTGGGGGGGGGGTTGTTTTGTTTTTTAGCCTTACGCTGAAACCACCCTTGTCCCGATTTTCTTGGGGGGGGGTTCGGTCATCCAGCTCATCCAGCCATCCGGCGAAAATTTTATTTTTAGGGGTTTCGGCCTCATAGCCGAGACACCTTATGTTTTCGTCGAGATTTTTATACATTTTCATTATTATGCTAAAATCTCATTGGCTTAACACATGAACCTTGTGAGCGTTCAGTCTCAGGAACTACGGTCTTTAAAGGCATCGTACACGTTTGGTAATTGTCAAAGACCAGTGTTCTCACTTGGTGTATCCCAACATATGCATAATTATAACAAGCCTGTGAAAATTTGGGCTCAATTGGTCATCGAAGTTGCAAGAAAATGATGAAAGAAAAAACACCCTTGTTGTACAAATTTGTTTGCTTTCAGATAGGAATAAAAGGCTTCTAGCTAGAAGTCTTTTATTATTTTAGTGAGAAATTACCTCTTTCTTAAAAACTATGTTACTTCAGAGGGAGTCGTTTCTCACAATGTTTTCTACTATCAACAGCTCTCTGTTACTTGTTACCAAGTCAGTTTTCATGCTAATATATATTTTGAGTAATTACCAAACGTGTACGATGCCTTTAAAAACACAAACAATACATCAACTCAAAGCCTATGCACTAACTAACTTAGATCATAAACAACTTGCAGTCACGATTGCGTCACTGTTCCCCTGGAATAATTCTCTGGGGTTTTCCACCCACATCTGAAACTGAAACTTCCTTGTCTTCTCTCCATGGAGTTCTTGGCTAGTCAGAAGCGTTAAACTGGTATAAGATTTGTCTGCTTCTAATAATTCAAAGGACATTTAAAATTTGATTGGTTTTTAAAAACAAAATACAGTATTAAACACAAAGATAAAATTACAAATTAATGGCACAAGGCCAAGTAAAGAACTTGCTATAACTCCAAAATATTATTGAGAATGTAACAAATTTATTCAAATTTCAAGAAAAAAAAGTTTTAAAAAGAGAAAATACAGAAATCACAGCAACAAACAAACGAAAAGCAAGTGCATGAATATGGACCAGCCAAAAGTGATAAAGAAAAACTAAATTGTTAGGCTCTATTTAAAATGCAAGTGAGGTAGGGGATACCACTTTTGCCATATCTATTAAATTTGAAATTAGGTTCTTGAAATTGTTGTTTGTGTGTGAGTGACAAAGAAAGTGTTTAAGGATTTATTAGGAACCAATTACTAAAGAAGTCAGAAAAAGCTTAACTTTTGGCAAATTTACAGCACACTTCTTCTCTCCTGTGGGACACAGTTGGTAAGCAACAAGTCAAAAGAGCATCGTTATTCAGTGCCTAAAATGATTTTGCGAGCTCGTTTAGGGATGGATTCAATAGCCATGTTAAACCTGAATGCCACATACGAGCAGCAGATTCATAGGTCATATAGATGGTCTGCTTCCCTTAAAAATAATTTCTTTAACCTGAGTATCCCACTTCAAATCACTTTGAATCCATTTGTCAAGAAGCTTGGTTCAGTAACATCCTTGAGAAAGTAATCACCACTATAGGCGATGTGACCTGTGACATCACATGTTTACAAAAGAGCCACAGAGCCTGGACTTCCAGCAGGCACGATTTGTACACAGCCTAATGGAAGAAAACATAAAATCTTATATATTTATGGAGATTGCACTGTCTAATTCTTATCAACTTTTGATATGATGAAAGGGGGCACATCTCAAAACTTGTCCAGCTTTTACTTGAATTTATGTGGAAATTATGACACAAATGTCACCTTTTCCATATGACCAGTGCAGTATCTTGCCTGCCAGAAAATCCAAAGAATGTACAAAGTCACACTTATTGTAAACAAAGGTCACATGGTCTATAAAAAGAAGGTGTTTGAGGTCGTTTGAGGCATTATTTTACACTTGGCAGGATTTAGGTTGAGTTTGTTGTGTTGAGACCAGTTATATAAATTACTAATATCATTTGTTTTGAAGAATTGCTGCTCACCGAATGTACCTCCCCAACCTAAGGTCGTCAACATATTTCCATCTATAAGAAGATGATTTGACCCCCACATCGTCAATAGTAGCTAAAAAGACAATGCTCCCTAACTTAGTTTCTTGGGGGACACCACAGTTAAGATGCTCCCAATCAGAAAGAGACTGCATTGTAAAAAAAGACAAATTAAAAATAGAGAGAGAGCTCTAGACAAGAGCAGTCATGGTTTTAAGGTTACTGATTGACAGAATATTTCCAAGAAGGATCAGTGTTGTGGAATTTTGCCTTACGTAAAATATAGAGTTTTTTATTTTGTTTGTTTGGTCCAGGATCCTGTCATACTTTCTTGTGTGCTGTCAACTATTTCAACCTTGTTCCCCATTGTCAAAGAAGAACCAGAACTTATGAATAGTTTTCTTGATAAGGTAAGAGCAATTGCACGGTGCTTTCTTCTTAAAACTATTTCTAAAGAAGGTTTGCTTGCAAAAGCCTCATTAGATTGGAATACTTTCCAGGAATAAGGTAAACTATTTCTCAGATTGGTTCGAATTCGCTTCTTAGAGCTCAGTTGTTTGGGTGTTGCACCCATATTTTGAGATTTCAACCCCCCTGTGTTTTTAAACATAGGCAGTGTTGTGTACATGTTGAAATAACAGTAATGCGTTGTCACCCCCCTCTGGTGGAAGTGAGTACTGCTAGGGCACCCCAGGTAACACACTGACGTCTGTCCGACGTAGGTTTTGGTCGGCAGAGTCGGCATTTAGTCGCAGTCGGTGTAAACTAGTCAATTGGCTGTCTGACCAACGTCTGAAAATTACCGTTGAATTGTGGACGTCTGGCCGACGTAGGTTGGTCTTTGAGCAGCTGTCACTAAATAATGTGTTATGTCGGGCTAGGGTCCTAAATTATTCCCGTGGCCGACGTTGGGCTCCGAACGTCTTGCCGACGGAGGCTAGACAGATGGTATCCGTTAAAGCCTAAAAGTGACGGACAACTTACGTTGGTAATTTAAAGGTATCGTACACGTTTGGTATTTACTCAAAATATATATTAGCATAAAAACTGACTTGGTAACGAGCAACAGAGAGCTGTTGATAGTATAAAACATTGTGAGAAACGACTCCCTCTGAAGTAATGTAGTTTTTGAGAAAGAGGTAATTTCTCACTAAAGTAATAAAAGCGAAGCTAGAAGCCTTTTATTCCTATCTGAAAGCATACAAATTTGTACAACAAGGGTGTTTTTTCTTTCATCATTTTCTTGCAACTTCGATGACCAATTGAGCCCAAATTTTCACAGGCTTGTTGTTTTATGCATATGTTGGGATACACCAAATGAGAACACTGGTCTTTGACAATTACCAAACGTGTACGATGCCTTTAATTCCTGCCGACGCCATTTTTAATGAATTCCTACCGACTTTCCTTGATACACCAAACAACCGACGTGTCGAA
>JAJGQC010000377.1:0-25000 GCA_021014325.1 Plazaster borealis
ACACAATCAGTGGTAAAAAAAAACCCACAAAAACTGGATGAAGTTTCAGCAAATTTTAATGTCACTTTTACAACATAAATGTATCTCATACATGTAAGTCTGATGTTTGTGCTTTGCGAAGCTCATTAGCTCTAGTTTAAAATGTTTATAATATATTTGATTTTTTTTGGTTTGCAGATATTTTCAGCTGCTGTGTTCGCCTTGCCCGGACAAACAAAGGTACTGTTTTTTATTTGTTGCATTAGTTGCTGCATTGATATTCCAATAAGCCATAAACTTTACTTTGTTTTGATTTTCTCCCAATCAGATTATTTCAACAAAAGAATGACCTAAAAGCAAGTTCATTTAAGATGATTTTAGGGTTTTAGTGCAAACTTTGCTTTTATGGAATACTGATGAAAATCAATATTCAATATCAGTTAAGCACTACCATATGATTGTCCGCTTATATTTAGTTAGTATGAGTCACTCTCATTTGTACGGAGGCCCTAAAGGGACAGGTAAAAAAAAAATGAAAAGGTAAACAAAATTATTACAATTACTTCATTGCCTCACATTCTCTCAAAACTCTATTTCGTCCTCTCAAAATAATTTCATTCCCTCGATATATCATTTCGTTCCCTCAAAATACTATTTCGCCACCTCAAAATATACTTTGTTACCTCAAAATATTATTTGTTATATATTATATGTAACTGCCATATAACCAGGGATCACACCCAAGTTTACCATACAACCTGGGAAGCAGCAGGAGAGGGACCATCTTAAGGGGATGCGACTTTCTTTTTCAAATATCAAGTAATAAACCACAAGGAAAACTGACTGGTTAATCTTTGTATTACTGTAAATATGTGAAAATGTTGGAGCCCCTAAGAAAGTCTTTAAGGATAAATGGTTCTACAGCACATGACACTCCTAAACCATGAAACTCACAAAATATTAATGATTTAAAAATGAACGATGTGAAAATACATGTGTTAATATAAACATTTTGAAGGAAAAGTGGAATTTAAATGCGGCAAAATAAGAATAAACTAGAACTGAATTTGTTACGAACAAATACTGGGGTTTCAGCTTTAAGAAGGCGAACTATTTAGAATTAAATAATAACTTGGTGACGTAATGTAGTTTGTTAATTGATAAGTTGTCACAGTCCCGATGATGGCGATCGATTGTGGGTCAAGTTAACGAAAATGGAACCTGTCGCTTTAGGGCGCTTTTTTATGATGAAATTTATATTATATTTGAATTTCCAGTTTGGAACAGATGGACCGGTAGAAGTTCGAGTCATGTGGGCGGATGAATGTGATGAATGTTATGAATGTGGCACTTGTGAGGAGCTAAAATATGTCGTAAAACTATAACACAGAGATTACAGTCCACTCCCGTTATTACGAGCTCGCATATTATTAGGGTTCCTGTTAATACGAGGTTTTTTGTCGGTCCCGAACTGCCCCGTGCGTGTTTCAATGCATTTAAATATGGATTATACGAGCACGGTATAGTAGCGAGAACACGGTTACAACGAGGTAATATTTTGTCGGCCCGTTACGAGCAAAACATTGTTTTCAACCCTTTAAAAAAAAAAAAAAAGGAAATACTTTTAACAACCTGAAAATCGTTATTTATGGCTTGTAAGACAATCAATAGAGGTGCTAACTGGATGCTATCGCTAGCAATACTATAATCCGAAACTGGAGTCACGATTCAGCGAGCAGGTTGTTAATTCAAAACTCCGGAGGCTTGCATGGTTTAAAAAACGGGGCAGATTCCATACTAAGTAGGCATTCATCAATTTATGTGAAATGTTCAGAAAAGATACTGATCCATTGAGTTTTACAAGTGCTTGATGTGCATTTTCAGCAGAAAACCCCCCCACCGCAACTGAAAAGCTAAAACATTTGCGCGATCAATATTCAATGCAACAGCAAGATTTCCCTGGTATCCCGTGTTAGCAATGAACCATCTAGCATACACTGGTGGTTACCAATGAAAATCAAGATTATATTTATTGACTGCTGCGACCGAACTTTTGCACCGAAACTTCGCTAAACAAGAACAGCAAGTTAAAATCTCAGACAGTTTTCCAATCATGTAAAATGTAAATTGATTTTATAAATTGACTTTCAAACTAAACTAACTCAGTTAAAACAGTTTTATTAGCCCAATTTTGTGCTTGTTTGTGCGGTACATGCATACACTATGCACACAGTTATCCACTGTATTGCAGCAGCCTCATCTGTGTGTACACAGGCTGTGTGTGATGACGGCCGTATGCTACGTACAGCGTCAATTACTTGTGATGTACACAGACACGGTGATCGTGCTTTTTTGACGGGCAATTTTAAATCGGTGATATTGTCAAGAAATGAACGAAAAACACTCAAAACAACTGCTGCTGGATCTAAGTTAGAACACAAGCTTTCATTTGATGTGTCGTTTGTGTGTTTTAAGACTGTAGTTCCTGAGATCGAACCATAACTTAGTTTCACGGGTTAATGCTATGAGAACTTTCGGATGGAAGTATAATAATAACAAAAAATAAAAAAATCTCGACGAAACCCCCAAAAATGCTTTCCATGTAGATCTGGCAAAATTTTTTGCCAGATTTGCAAACCAAAAAATGCCACGTCTGAAAACAAAATTGTAATGATATGTTTAGCATTTAAGGTTAGATGTGTGTTATTTTGATGAATGTGATTGAGCCTTTAGCCTATTTAGGATAATAGTGTGGATCTTACCTGTATTCTCAGAAGACGAGGACTCGACCTGTACAGAATGTCCGGAGGCATGCTTGTTCTGCACTATTAAAGATTTGCAGAGACAACTCAATGTTCATGGTGGTATGTTCACTGTTGTTTTTATTTTTAACATCAAAATGTTTTTGTTCTTCTTGGGGTTTTGGTTTTGGGGGGGGAATTTTATTTTGTGTGTTTCAGCATTTGAATTCAATCCTAACAATACCACATTATGATATTACAAAATATGTTTGTCCTTTTCTCACTTGGCTTTTTAAATCTGTCAAATTTTACACTTTGTACAACATCCCACTGATCATCAGTGTTATTCTCGAAATACCTAATGTAACATTGTTGGGTTTTTGAATGTGTTTTTGAAGTTAAAGGAACATATCGGCTTCAAATTGGTGAAAGCCTTTAAAGTCTTTAAATGTACTTTTTTCACCTTATATGAACTTTTTTTAAATAATATCATCTTATTATCAATAATTATTATCTTTCGCCTGTCGGTATTCTGAAACATTTCCGAGCCATGCGCAGTATTATTTTTCGGAACCTTTTGGAGCTTCTAGAGTAATTGTTTTCCTTTGAAAATATTGCTGCCACAATGAAACCCTGACTTGACAACGGAAAGACAACATTCGTTCGAGAAGATTTAACTATGTGACACGCTGTAAGCCACGGCCGATCGTCTGCTATGGTATTCTGTAATCTCAGAACGCTCAAACCTATTACCTCCCATGAAGCCAAATACAATGATAAAATATTTATCTTTAAAAACTGCACCTTTAAGGTGATGTCACTTTACGCTTGATCACGTCATTAGAACAGCACCCCAAATTTATGCTTGATCAATCATATTTTCCTGAAACTATGAATCTTTGAAAGGTGCACCTTTAAGGTGCATTACGTGACGCTTGATGACATCATCGTGATGCGACCTCAAATTGTAGATGTAACACATCCCGACTTGAATACATGCAAGGTTTCAGCTTGATCGAGCATTTTGCTGTATGTATAGATCCTGTTAAACTGAACCTTTAAGATGACGTTACGTGATGCTTGGTGTGGTCATGATGACGTTACTTTTCAAATGTTGCCCCTGTCTTGATCTATCAGATGCCTAATTATGAACATCATACATGTAGCTTTAGTATTGACTGAAATACAGCGATTAGCATATTGTCATTTTTAAAACTTAAATGGCCTTTAATTTGATACCTGATAACGTCACCATGATGTCACAACTTACTCTGCTTGTTATATTCTAACTACGTATAAAGTTTCAAGTCAATACAAGCTTCGCAACTATGCATTTGCTTGTGGACAAAGCTCATCGAGAAGAATAAGTAAAACTTTAAAAGCCCAAAACAAAAACAATAGTTGTTTGGGCTGTTGCCTGAACACCTAACAATGTCTGGAATTGGGATTACACAGTAACCTACAGAAAAGGGGAGATTACGAGCATGATTCAAGTACCATCTCTCCCTCTTTGTACGGGTGAAACAAAACTTAGCATGTAAGGTGTATGCCTGTGTATGCTACACTATTGGAATGTCCGGGTGAATACGTCAGCTGTCTGACTGAATGCAACCAGTTGATTCAGGCATTAAAACAAATATCTGCTATAGGCCAGTCCAGAAAAAATTGGCATGTATACATGTCATCAGACATAAAGTGGTTAAGCGCAAACTTGTGGATGTCCTTGATTCTGCTCTTATCAGGTCGAGAAGTTGATTTCTTTGGTCTTTATGGGGCATTTAAGAGCTGTTGAATGCCAATCCCTCTTGTTGGGTGTTTCAAACAACTTGATGAGATTAGCATCATACTCCTCTGTTCTGAAATATATATGGCAGTGTCATCGGTAATGCACACACCCTGTTGTCAGTACCACGTCAAAATAAACAGACAGAAAATAAATTCTAATTAGTCCAGAATCCTTTTTTCTTTTTCTTTACTTGCATTTACAAATTTAGTCAATTCTCACAAGTATTTAACATGAATTATAAATTAAAAGTAAAAGCTTAAAAGTAAATTTAGCAAATGTAAATCACCGCTTGTGTCTTATTTAGGCTGGTATTTTATTTCCCGCAAGCCCTGGGTTTTATATTAGTTCATAAAGTATTTGTCTTTGGTAATCACAAAAACTGAACCGTAATACATCAAAACTGCCCTCGGTTTTAACAATCATGGTTTTACTGGCGTTTCACACATTAAATTAATTGTTCATAAAGAAATTATACTCTTGCCAATAATAATGGTTGTACTGTTGGTTTAGGGAGATTGAGTTGTGCCCTGTGACGCTGACCCACTTGTATCTCATGCACTCTTGGTAATGACAGCTCTCTGCCCGTTTACAGGTAGTGCTTTAGTAGCCCCGTCTCCTGGCAGGTTACTGTCCTCTCTCTCTCTCTCTCTTCAAGAAATTGCCAACCTCTCCCATTGTCAACAGCCATGGATTTCCAATCCGTCACTCACTTAAAGTTGTGCTGGTCGGGGTCATGCTGCCTCCATACATAAATGTAGTACAGCCAGTATGCTGCATGCAGTTACTGATTTTTCTCCAGTGGCAGTATCTATTGGGCAACGGCTTTGACATTTGTTTACTATGTCAACTGTTCAACAAATGTCAACAAATTTTCTGTTGGATGGTCAGTGGCTAGCAGTTCCTCTCACGTCTCACTCTCAGATTTTGTTTCATACTGAAATTCACATTTCTGCTACATTCTGCATCTCCCTCACTCATTCTATGTACTGAACCACTCACCTCTTATATAATCTAACTCATGATTCAACTGTTCCCTTCAACCACTAACTATGTTAAAAATAAAGAGACAATTACAAACTAGGTTCTGCAGCCCTAGATGGAACTACTACTTTATTGTTACTTCCAACCTCTAAGTAATTCTAGGTTAACCCCTATAAAGTACCTAGCCAAAGTATAGAACCAAAGTAAGTGCAGATATACAACCAAGATGGGGTTTGAATGAAAGTCACATTGTATGCACACAAAGAAGTACATCAGAATTTTATGGCCTGATCAAATTCCAGTTTGGAGCCAAAACTATCTAGGGTTGTATGCAAATAAGTTTAACTTTGGACTGATTCATTTTGTCCACAGGTAAGTGAAAGTAAAGGCAAAATTGAAGCTCACTGTGACACCTGGTACTTTCTTGAATATGTCATCCATACATTGTTTGAAGATATCCTGACTGATGGAGAGGCTTTTTGCAACAGAATCAAGAAATTCCAAAGTCAGAACATGACCAACAACAACAAAACAAACGAAAAGACACATCCCGAACACAAGAACAAAACTTGATCTGGTCACATGATTAGAAGACCAGCCAGATTTAATAACTGAAGAATTGCCTTACTAACCCTACTTTAAGGGAACAAATAAATATCATGATGAAGTGAATTGTAAGTCCCAACATCAGTGATCTATTACAAAATAAAATATTTATTTGTCATTTTAAACTTGCAAAATTTGCTTAAAATTTGAATTTTGCCATCAAAAGTTTCATTGTATGTGTTTTAATGCCATGTTACTAGAAACATTGAAAATAACTTTTTTGGTGTTACCATTTTACAAATGGTTGTTATATATGTGTTTATATTTTGTAAGTCAAGTCCAGACTTGCATGTTCACCAGTCAATGATGCCTGAACTTGCCCTTTCCAAGGTGTGTGCATGTTGGGTATAAACAACATTCGCAAGGTTTCAAAATGTGGCGAATTGTCTAGAGGAAAAATGGACTAAAGCATTGACAAGTCCATATAAATTACACTGGTCTGATCTAAACCTTCCTCAAACAACTAATAATTTGAAAAGTTAACCATGATTTTTGTTGGTAGTCTGTGCAGTATAACAAAGTCAAAGTGACCGATTTCATCTAACATAAAGTGCTTGTGATTTATTATTTAATTCCTGTCATTAAAACTGTACATCAGGCAAAATGAAATATTTAATAATTATAATATAATAACAATAGTTTAAAAAAACCTTAGTGCCAACCCCATAGCTTTGAAAACAGCCAGACCATTTTGGAGATTTGTTTGTTGTAAGTTTCTTAAAGAAGTTCTGGTCATTCATTGCAATAATTTGCATCCTCCTGATCTTATCCAAGGCAGAAACGTACCTATTCTTTGTTCCATATTGATTTAATCTTTTACGCTCTCTCATAAGATGGTTTTTGGCGAGCCCAGTAATACCGATTTTGTCCGTCCGTCCGGCCGGCCGTCTGCATTCAGTATGAAGAATGTTAAAGTTTTAGTATGAAGCTTCAACTTTTAAGTTCTGAGTTGTTTTATGGAATTTAAAATCCCAAGTGAGATCAGTATACAGTGACAGTCATGTTTTGTGGTTCTCAATTATGTTTTTAAGAAAATGTTAAAGTTTTTGGGAATAAAACAATGCTAGGCTAAACATTGCCCCCTGGATTTTAAAGAGCAAAGTCAGAGTAAATGTTGAAGTTTAAAAACTGACTTCTAACTTTGACTTACAACCAGGCAACATTACAACAGACATGCACATATTACACAGTCACACTAAGAATTAAACTTGTGATTGTTTCATTGGTTCCAGGTGAGTGAGTTAAAACAATGAGATACCTTGAATGCCCATAGCTCCTTAGTGCAATGATGTATCGATCTGAAACTTATATCACATTTTGCCACTGACATGCAGATTTGTATGAAGAATAAAACTCATTAGTATGACACCCGTTCAAGTTGAACGAGCTAAAACAATGAAAACCTTGAGTGGCTCTAACTCCTTACTGCAATGATGTATCAACTTATCAAACATATCAAATGTTGTCATTGACATGCAGATTCATATAAAAGAATGAAACTCACCAGTATGACACCCGTTCCAGTTTATCGAGCTAAAACCATGAAAAGCTTGAGTGGCCATAACTTCTTCTTTCAATGAATTATCCACTTGAAACCTGGATCAAATATTGCCACCAATATGCTTTTTCATATCAAAAGAATATAACTCACAATTATGACACTGTTTCCAGTTGAATGAGCTAAAACAACAATATAGAAAGGTTTTAGAATATGGACGGTTCCAAAAGTGCCAACCTTATAAATTAATAATTAGCTTAACTTGTGTTTTTATTTTTTTTAAATATCAGGCAAATCACCCCTCTGCCCCCCTTAACCAACGAGTCCCGTGGACCCATGCCTTCTTGTTTCTTTTCCCAGTCGACCCTCCCCCATCCTGATCCCCTGTCACTCCCATACCGAGCAAGTAGGCAGTGTTCAAGTGCATACAAGTTTGTTAATGTCCCCACCCCTATAACATCATTTGATCAAATGATTGGTTTTTCTATTAGTCATTGTTTTTCTATCAGGCCATCAGCAGCTTGCCATGGCAGCTTCGCTGTTCTAGTTGGTCTTTGGTCTACATTACTTTTGATATGGTTGATCAGAATACAACATGGCATTGTTCAGTTTAATAAGTATTATTTTCTTTTTCAATCCCATGCAGCGTTTCTTTTATCACCTCTATGCCCGGATCAACCAGTTAAATGAAGATGCAGATCAGCTCACTCAGTTGGAAAAAAGCACATTGAATGAAGCACTTATCCTTCTCAGCAATGAGTTTAAACACCTTGATAAGCAGAGTGCCCTTATACAAGAAATCATGCAACCATTTACAGTTATGTGGATGGCAGATACACTTAAAAAGTAAATAAAATGTCTGTGTGTGTGTTTGTTTGTTTGTTGGTTTCTTTTTTTGTTACTTTGTTTTTATTCTGGCATAAAGTTTTATATGCCCTGGTGTTGCATGGTTAAACTTTAATAACATTTGCACAACTCCTTCATATTTAAGCCTCTTTCTCCACTCTAATTTTGAAATTAAGCTTATACTTGAAACTGAAAAAGTATTTACTTGTGAAAGTAACTTGATTTAATCTGTATAAGTAAAAACACATGATGCCCCTAAAGTGTGATTACAGGAATGATATTTTTTTTGTCAAAATTTATTTTTGATGATTTGTGTACTGATATGTTATCATTTCAGTACAGTAGCACTTAAAGACTAACTAATTACATAGAAAACTGCATGAGCTTTCGTAGCAACAACTACTTCATCAGATGCAATAAAGGGGACATGCTATATTATACAAGAAAGTTACAGGTGAATGAATCCAATAATAAAGAGTGGAATAGGTGACTAGAGCATCTATTCCTGGTAGTGTGACAGGAAAACATGGTCCCTCTTAAGTCCTTGATCAATCCAGTTCAGGTCCTTGATGATCTTTTATTCAGCAGCTTCCCTTTCAAAGCTGTCTCTGAATGCTCTCTGCTGAACAATGGCCACCTTAAGGTGGTGCAGGGAATGGCCAGGCAGATTGAAGTGCTCAGCTACTGGTTTCTGGATGTTATTGTTTCTGATGTCAAACTTGTGGTTGTTCATACGTTGTCGTAGCGACTGTCCAGTTTGTTCTACATACCGTAATCTTCGGCACAAAGGCCGCCCGCTGTATAAGCCGCTATGCCAAGAATTTGTTAAATAAGATTTATGCGTCGGTGTATAAGCCGCCCGGCGTATAAGCCGCAGTAATGACTGCACACACAGAGGGGCCGTGCGTGTTTGCGGTCCTTTGTGGTGATGTACAGTGACTGGCGGGCGGCACATCAGTCATTGTACATCACCACAAAGTGTGTCCTGCGTTGCATTGAAGTAGAAATGTGTTCGAGTTAACACCAGCGATCGTTATTGAAATCGTTAATTAGAATGGTCTGCAGTCAAGTGGGTTTTTTCCTTCTTTTTTTAAGTGGGACATAATAGGGACATTGATACAGGCACCTTTTGGAGCATTGGCTGGCGCATCACTCCCTGAACCGATGGTCCGTGTGGAAAAATGAGGGCCAGTTCCTAGACCACCAGACGGGGCCATTCCTGTTCATTATTATTGGTATCTTTAGTTATAAACCTGCCTGCCTACCACGTCTTTGTGTCCCACTCAAAAGCCCTGAAGGTTTCATGCGTTTGAGTTGAAACCAGAGTGCCGCGGCTTGTTCAAGGTGACTGAGTTCCAAACATTGAGGGCGGTTGAAACAAACAACGCATGCATGGTGATCCCCCGATTTGACGGCCTAGTTCTTTGTGTCCCATTCACTCGTAGCCACGGCGGTTTCATGCCTTTGAGTTTTGTTAACGTTAACAAACAACGCCTGCATGGTGATCCCCCAGATTTAAAGGCCTTGTTTTTTGTGTCTCATTCACTCGTAGCCGTGGCGGTGTCACGTGTTTGAGCTAACACGAGTTTAGCCTGAACATTTGACGTCACACTGCTAGGCACGTGTTATAACCACTGATCTCTATTAATATTATATTACAGATCAGTGGTTATAACACCATATACCACCATTGAGCGCCTCGATGGATCCCGCCGAATGGACCTTCGGCCGCACATTCATACCCCACTGGTCTGAAGGCACCTGCCTTTTCAGGGCATAAGTACAGTACATGCAAGCGGTCACCAGCTAAAGTCATAATCGAAGCAAGCATCGTTATGTACGTGGGCGCAAGTTTCACGACAGAGCTCGAAAGATGAGCTGGGATTTTTAACATTTCGTCAAAACCATCACATTACATAGGCCATGTTTTGGTGTGTTTTTGTTGTTGTTTTTTTGGTTCAGACAATTGTTTCGTTTCAGAAATATTTTACTAATGGTCTCAAAACAAGATTTATGCATTAATGTATATAAACCGCCCGGCATATAAGCTGCTGAAATGTTTACAAGGGCCAAAATCAATGTTTCAGCCGCGGCCTATATGCCAAAGACTATGGTACACTGCTGAGGGACATAGCTGACAGGAGATGGCATATACTACTTTGGTAGAGTTACAATCGAATGAACCTTTGATGGCAAGCGATGAATTGTTTGGTCGAAAATATGGGTGCTGGGGTTTATGTTGAGGCAAAGCTGACATTTATGGGGTGATGTGCAACATGATATGCAACATGTTTATTTCAAGCACCCTTTCAAGAGGCAAGTTCAGAGGATCCAGGAAGGGCCTCGGGCGAGTACAAAGTATCAGTGGGGTTTGGTTTGGACAGGGAGGGCCTTGGGCAAGTACCAAGTATCAGTGGGGTTTGGTTTGGACAGGGAGGGCCTTGGGCAAGTGCCAAGTATCAGTGGGGTTTGGTTTGGACAGGGAGGGCCTTGGGCAAGTACCAAGTATCAGTGGGGTTTGGTTTGGACAGGGAGGGCCTTGGGCAAGTACCAAGTATCAGTTGGGTTTGGTTTGGACAGGGAGGGCCTTGGGCAAGTGCCAAGTATCAGTGGGGTTTGGGTTGGACAGGGAGGGCCTTGGGCAAGTACCAAGTATCAGTGGGGTTTGGGTTGGACAGGGAGGGCCTTGGGCAAGTACCAAGTATCAGTTGGGTTTGGTTTGGACAGGGAGGGCCTTGGGCAAGTGCCAAGTATCAGTGGGGTTTGGGTTGGACAGGGAGGGCCTTGGGCAAGTACAAAGTATCAGTGGGGTTTGGTTTGGACAGGGAGGGCCTTGGGCAAGTACCAAGTATCAGTGGGGTTTGGGTTGGACAGGGAGGGCCTTGGGCAAGTACAAAGAATCAGTGGGGTTTGGTTTGGACAGGGAGGGCCTTGGGCAAGTGCCAAGTATCAGTGGGGTTTGGGTTGGACAGGGAGGGCCTTGGGCAAGTACAAAGTATCAGTGGGGTTTGGTTTGGACAGGGAGGGCCTTGGGCAAGTACAAAGTATCAGTGGGGTTTGGTTTGGACAGGGAGGGCCTTGGGCAAGTACAAAGTATCAGTGGGGTTTGGTTTGGACAGGGAGGGCCTTGGGCAAGTACCAAGTATTAGTGGGGTTTGGTTTGGACAGGGAGGGCCTTGGGCAAGTACAAAGTATCAGTGGGGTTTGGTTTGGACAGGGAGGGCCTTGGGCAAGTGCCAAGTATCAGTGGGGTTTGGTTTGGACAGGGAGGGCCTTGGGCAAGTACAAAGTATCAGTGGGGTTTGGTTTGGACAGGGAGGGCCTTGGGCGAGTACAAAGTATCAGTGGGGTTTGGTTTGGACAGGGAGGGCCTTGGGCAAGTACCAAGTATCAGTGGGGTTTGGTTTGGACAGGGAGGGCCTTGGGCAAGTACAAAGTATCAGTGGGGTTTGGTTTGGACAGGGAGGGCCTTGGGCAAGTACAAAGTATCAGTGGGGTTTGGTTTGGACAGGGAGGGCCTTGGGCAAGTACCAAGTATCAGTTGGGTTTGGGTTGGACAGGGAGGGCCTTGGGCAAGTACCAAGTATCAGTTGGATTTGGACAAGAAGAACCTAGGGCAAGTACCAAGTAGAGGTCGAACCCTGACAAATAAATAAAGAAACATCGACCATCCTGCATATCATGGTCTGCTAAAGAAACTCTGCCTTTAGCCTGTGGAAGCACCTTCGAGTGTAACAACCATGAATACATGTGCTTTTGCCTTTCACTTCTTCATTCCACAACCTACCTGTTTTTCCTGTATCCTTACCTTCATCATCATCCTGCACAGTGTTAGATGCTATCTCTGATAGCATTGACTCTGCTATTTCTCAGCACTCTTCTGCTCAAGTCATGGTATTTGATGACTTCAATGTTTACCACAAGGAGTGGCTGACTCATAATATTGACATTCCCTCAAGATGTTACTCGGATAACATCTTACTCATATTCTGAATCATGCCTTTGATGAGGTCACCAGCGGGACCTTTTGTTTTGTTCTAACCCGAACGACTGTGTTATGAAGGTCTTGCTTTCAATTGGTAACTCGGATCACTCGACTTTTTCAGTTTCCAGTTCATATTCTTTTCTTCAAATACATTCCAGCCATTTTACTGTATTATTTTTCAGTTTGACTGGGATGGCTTTCAATTATTTTTTGCTGATGTGCCTTGGTCATTGGTTCTTTAACTAAGTCCTGATTTGGCAGCAGTGGAGTTATTCCAATGGATTAATCTTGGTATGGAGATTTAGATACCTACCAGACCAAGGCCCATTCTTAGCCTCTGTACACCCCCAGCTTATGTTGCACCAATTACATGTACTCAAAATCTTGTTTTAAAGAAGAATCATATTTTATTTACTTTGGATAATGAGTGTCTTTTCCATAAAGTTTGTATTCCTTAAAAGAGAGTTTTAGAGGATGCTAATCAGCAATATGCAAACTCTATTGCTGGCTCCATGACAACTGTTTTTGGTAGGTTGCTAACAGTACTTAACCACAACAAGTCCTCCATCCCTCCTCTATTTCATGGACCCAACATTCTTACTTCACCTTTGGAGAAGGCAAAACTTTTTCTTGACAATTTTGTTTTGTCTAACTCTTTGCATAACCACTTTCTGGCGGTATTCAAAAATGTTTACCGTGCTTCTACGCAGTATTATTTTTATGCCCCGCCTGCAAAGGGGCATTTAGTGTTTGCCTTGTTCTTCCGTGTGTGTGTGGGTAGTTATACACATTCAAACTGGGTACCTATAACAAAAGAGGACAGTAGGGTCCCCGGTTGAGAAAGGTCCCCAGTTGGAGAGTGTGTACAAAACCAATGGGAGCTGTTGCAAAAAAGTTGAGTATTAACAAAAGAGGAATAATAGGGGGTCCCCGATAGGGGGTCCCCGGTGTTAACACACGTGCGTGTGTGTGCGTGTGTCTACCCAGTGAAACCGAGGACTTTAACAAAAGGGATCCAGGTGTTTGACAGAGCGAGGACGTCCTCGCTTCGCTTATGTGTACTAAACCAATGGGGACGTCGCTAAAAAAGTCCAAACAAAGGGAGAACAAAGAGAAGTCCTCGATTTACGGGATTTGCAAACATTTGTGCGTGTGTGCGTGTGTGTGCAATCATTGTCCGAGTGATTACTCAAGAAGGACTTGGCATATCAACTCCAAACTTGATGTGTGGATTGGTCTTGAGATCTCCCAGAAGCCTGTTTTTGGATCATAAATGTTAAGGTCATAATGGCTAAAACAAAAGAAATGTTGTATAACTGATAACTCAAGAAGGACTTGGCATATCAACTCCAAATATGGTGTGTGGATTGGTCTTGGGATCCCCCAGAAGCCTTTTGTTTTTGGACCCCCTACAATAAATGTCAAGGTCATTATGGCTAAAACAAAAGAAACGTTGTCTAAGCTATAACTCAAGAAGTACGTGGCATATCAACTCCAACCTTGGTGTGTGAATTGGTCTTGGGATCCTCCAGAAGCCTATTGGTTTTGATCCCCCTTGTCAAATGTCAAGGTAAATGTCATTGCTAAAACAAAAGAAATGTTGTCTAAGCGATAACTCAAGAATGAGGTTAATCTCAGCGGGGCATTTTTATTTTTCAACACACCATTCTTGTTTTCAGAATTTTTTTGAACTACCAAATTTGGTTATATGTTTATTTATTTTCCTTTTTTGGGGGGGAGAAAATACAATGAAACCCTGACTTAACAAAGTAGAGACAACAAACATTCTTATAAAATGCACAGGGGTTTCTTGACATTTTGATTATGGAATGTTTTTATCTTGAATAGGCCAAACCTTGGCCAAAAGCAATGGTAGGCTGGAATATCGGACTAACCACCCATATGCTGAATACAATGATAAACAATAGTGGCAGCCTTATCGATCTCTCATTATCCTTGTTTGTACCACAAAAGGAAGCTGGTCTGGAATCGGGGTGTACACAATAACCTCATGAAAAAGGGAAATTCATGCATGAATTCTAGTACAGGGAAATGTAGCGCAGCACGTTGAGTGCATGCCTGTGCACACTACACAATGAGATGTCCGGGCATAATGACCGTACTTCAGCCAACATGACCGACCCAACCAAAAGAGGACAGTCTGAAACATATAAACATCCATCGTAATTCATTCTAAAATGCGTAATAAGACTTCAATTGGCAAAAAAGTGTTAAATTTGCATGTGGATAAGAATATTATTTTTGTGTCAAAACTGCCTCCAGCTTACCTGGCAAACTTGGTGGTCAAGTACTAAAACATCTGCTCTAGAATGACAAAGGTTGTGGGTTTAAATCCCCGGACTCGAGAAAGTACCGAGTGCATAGTGCTTAACACACATCGGTGTATGTTTAAAAACTTAAACAACTTTAAAAACTTAAACAACATTCTTTATCCCACCCAGATGCAAATTTAATATGTTATAGTACTTTTATGTATTAATATTTGATTTTAATATAAGGCTTTCCTTAATATGTTCTGCTATAGAGTTTTGAGCAATGAAATGCTGTTTCTTGAGTACATTGGACTAGCCAAGATAGCTATATCACATGTTGAAGAGGACCAGGAAGGAGCTAATAGAGCAACAATATTGACATGTTTGGCAACAATGATGGCTGTCATGAAAAGGAGTAAATGGCCAGATGACCCTCAGGTATGTTAACTCTACATTACTAAACATTGTACTCAACTCACCTATATCAACAGATTTGGCTTGTAAAGAATTTTACAACAATGTCTTTCTCAATTGGTCTTGCAATCTTAGCATTTTATTAGGTGTTCGGAGTATACATCCGTAACACCTCTTGTTTGTTGGATTTTTTTCTTAATACTTCTTAGAACTTCTTCTTCTCCCCCGTCTTTGTCCACTAACAAAAGCATACTTTCCAAATTCATATAAACTTAAAACATCACATATAGTTAGATATATTAATTAGGAGAAGAAACCGTTTAACTCACGTCATGATGACGTCATCAGGTATTGAAATACATTAATTCAAAGTTTATTATTTGAAAAAATCATAACTTGAAAACCCCATATTGGATTTCTACAATCTATAGATCATCGGAAAGGGCATTACACACTACACAAACGATACATAAAGTGCGACCCCATTTGAACCCGACTTCTGATTCAAATCGGAAGTTGAAATATTCAAAAATTCATATCTCAATAAATACTTATAATGTTATCTCAATTTTTACATCAGATTGAAGGTCTGTAAGCCTTCTCACATTTTTGCACAGATATGATACCAATTTGACCTTAACTTCTGGTCGAAATCGGACATTAAAGACTACTAATCTATTACCGCAGTTTCTGTGTACATATGCAAAAGCACTGTGGCATTGTGCATTGATCAGAAGCCTGATTCAGCACGAGGCTTTGTTAAAGTCTAATCCACGCAAACACGTAATGTGAGCACTTTTGGGGCCAACAAAGACACACTAGCTCGTTGGTATAGCGCTAAGACATCTGCTCTAGCAGTGCAAATGTGGGTTCGAATCCCACCCGAGTGATTCTCATGTGTTGGTAATTTTTTAGGTGTGGTTATTAAGCCCGAACAACTCTTTGTTATTGTTCGGTGTGTTTTTTTTAGTTCTTCTTTTTCTTCTGTTTGTCGTTTGTTTGCAAAAAAAAACGTACTTGCAAACCTTTGATCAACTTGAAACTTAATGTGATGTTAGAACATAACGAGGAGAAGGTGTGTGAGCAATGACGTCATGATGACGTCATCGGGTGTCAAATTACAAGCCATTTTAGTTAAAAAAAGTGCCCTCATGCCAATGCCTGTATGGCTCTGAATATTACAGCTACGGTATTCATATTTAGGCATATGATAGATCAAGACACGGGCAACATTTGAAAAGTTAACGCTAAATTCACCTGACCTTTACTTCCGTTCGTACCGGAAGGTCAAAGTTTGCCTTTCTGCAATTCTTAACAAAAAATCATTTCCTGGCAAAATTCTTAACTTCTGTTTATCTGATCAACTTCAAATTTACACCATGTTAGAAACTTGATGAAACCTCCATCAAGTTGTTGTGATGTAATGATTACGTCATCAGGTGTTGAATTACAGTAAATCAAAGTTTAATATTTCAAAAAATTATAACTCGATAACAATGTAATGGATTTCAACAATCTATGCATCATCGGACAGATCTTTCAAAACTCAACAAACGCTACACAAAGAGTGACCCTGTTTGACCTTGACCTCCGGCTCAAAATGTAAGTTGAACATTTCGTTAGTAGCCCTCGGAAGCAAGCGGCTGGCTGATAGGCTCCATTGATCACTAGGTCCAAAGCCTACACGTGCGCCTTCACTGAAGGCTGGATGTATGTAGTGGCATGATTTTCGTGCAAGTTTTGACGTGTCGCAGTTCAACGCCCTTATAACGCAAGCTTATCAATGGCGCAATAGCACTGCAGAATAGAATTCCGCTCAACCTGTGCCATGTTCAGCGTCAAATTGTTCCCCTATTCGCCCTTTTGGTGGCTCAATGGTGAACACGGAATCGAAAACAAAGTTTCACTGAGATGGTCACCAGCTTCAGTGATTCGTATGACTTTTAATTATGTGAGAAAATGCAAGCAGAAAAAGACAAACACTGGTTATGTTTTGATCACATCGGCTCGTGAAAGGCGTTTCAGACCGTCAACAGACGGCAGTGAGTATCGGTGCGACACGGTGAATAAAGCGGTAAGCATCATTGCTTTTCAAAATGATTCTTTATTTAATGCACAGTTATGTGAAGTTTACCGTTAATCATCAAGTGGTGACGTTGGTCACGTTTTTAAAACTAAGGAACGTTTAGTATGATCGTCGAACGAAGAGGTAAAATTGGGCAAGAAACGGGTATGAATTGTTGTGTCACTTGTCAGAAATATCAGATGCATGAATGTTTTCCGTCAACTCTGTATTATGTGCACCTTCTACTAGCTTTTTCTTGCTTAATTTTCTTACTCTGATATTTTGTATTGTTATGCGCCCTCGATCAGGCTGGTCCTGGAGAGAGCGCAATATAAATTCAATAAATTGTAAGTAGTATTATGATGAAAAGCTTTAGGTCTTGAATTTTATTTATTAAAACAGTTTCAGCTTGACTTAATTTTCCTTGAGTCATACTTTCTTTATAATTGTTTTTTCTTCTTCAGAGTACAGCACATCCAGTACCTGAATGGTCTACAGTGAAAGTTTCCAATTTTCTAATTTGGCTCAACAAAAGATTATTATTATTTTTGAAAACTCGTAATTATTGTGAGTTGCATTTATTCCCTGTTTAAACTAACGCATATAATCATAGAAGATTAACACTTTGCTTTCTTTGATATTCCCAAAGCTATCAACAATTTGTTCATCGATTCATTGATATAGCTCACACATTAACAAAGCACTGACCCCAAAGATAGCTGAACACCTAGTGTTTGTTCCAACAAACACCAATTTCTAGTGTAGACCTATTCTTATGTTTGTTCGAAAATATGCAAACCTTGTCCGCTAACAAAAGCCTACTTTCCAAGTTCATATAAACTTGAGACTTCACATATAGTTAGCTATTTATTAAGAGATGAAACTGTTTTAGTTTCGTCATGATGACGTTACAGGTAGTGAAATACATTAATTCAAAGTTTATTATTTGAAAAAATCATTACTCGAGAACCCCATATTGGATTGTTACAATCTATACATCATCGGAAAGGGCAATGAACACTGACAAAACGGTACTCTGAGTGTGACCCCATTTGACCCCGACTTCCGGTTTGAATTGTAAGTTGAACACAAGTTGAATATTTGTAGCCTGTCGTGGCCGAGCAGATAACAGCATCAAACTCAAGCTCTGGTGTTTCTTATCAGCAGAGTGTGGGTTCGAATCCCAGTCGTGACACTTGTGTCCTTAAGCAAGACACTTAACCACATGCTTCGTCTTTCGGATGGGATGTTAAGTCGTGCTGTGTAATGCACGTAAAAGAACCCAGTGCACTTATCGTAAAGAGAAGGGGTTTGCCCCGGTGTTCCTGGTTTGATTGGCTGCATATTGTGCCACAGCACCTTGTAAACCATTACATGGTGCTATGCAAAGGAATAGGTCTCATACTTCAACACATAACTCCACTCACCTTGTAGGAAAAATACTGAGCGCTTTGAGACACCCATCGGGAGTATAAAGCGCTATATAACAACTGCAGATTATTATTTCAAAAAATTATATCGCAATAACTACTTATAAATTCATCAAACTGAATTTACATCAGATTGAAGGTCTGTAAGCCTGCTCAAACTTTTGCAAATAGATGATACAAATTTGACCTTAACTTCTGGCCGAAATTGGACATTTTGGAGCACTTTTTTTGGCCAACAAAGACGCACTAGCTCGGTTGTATAGCGGTAAGACATCTGCTCGAGCAGTGCAAATGTCACGGGTTCGAATCCCACCCGAGTGATTCGCCTGTGTTGTTGGAGTCTTTTCTGTTTTTTCTTTTTACATAACTCGCGAAAGTACCAAGTATACAGTGCTTTATACAGATTGGGAAAGGGTTAAAACCAAGTTATAAAAACACCCACTTCCCGAACCGAACACCTTGTGTTTGTAATTTACAAACACTACATGTCTAGTATTTATTTTCTTTTGTTACCTTCAAAAAGAAAATATGATCAGAGTGAGCTGTGTAAAACAATTAATTTCTGTCTTGTTTTCATCCTGATAAGTACATGACACCCGCCTATGCCCAGTTTACAACTCAGGGTCCAGGCTGGAATCATCTGAGGCAATGCAGTAGGTTTGGCATTATACCTAAAGTCTGAACTATTTGCACTCATTTGCAAAAATAACAAAAAAAACATTCACACCTATAACAAACATAATTTTTTATTTTCAATGTTTTGATTTGGTGTTTTGAAATTAATGTTTTGATTCAAACAAATTTTTGTCAATAATGGGACACTTTCATATATGAGGAGGATCCATGCATGCACATACATATCCAAATTTGTTGTTTAAAGTTGCTTTTAGGTTTTCAGGCCTACCTATAACTTCTTATCACTAAAATAAAATCTCTTAAAATCAATCTTTTTAAGTGTGTCATTGATGTTGAAAATTAAAGATCTTGTACAATGGCTTATACATGTACAATAAGTTGTCATCCCAGACTGCCAATAACTAATGTTGATCTTCTCATACATGTATATTAAAATGATACAGATTTCAGATTAAATTCAATGCCTCGAAGAGAAACAGATTTCAGGGTCTTATTTCATGTCTGTGAAAGCTTTTTGACAGTGATATCATCAAGTATAACGTGTCATCACCTTAAAGGTGCAGTTTTACCAGATATATATATTGTCACATTATTATATTATTACAAAGGTAATGATTTACAAGATCTATACGTACAGAACAATAAATACTTGGTCAAGCTCAAGCTGATGGGATTTGTTACATCCAAGATTATTACCTGTAAAAGTGCCTCTTCCAATCATGAAAGGAATGAGATATTATATTAACTTGTTATCCAATCTAAGATTAATTTGTTTGTTTCAGGAAGCCCTGGCCGGAGGTTTTCATGTAAGATCTGTTTCAAGTGCAGGCATTATGTACAGAAATCCATGTTTTTGTCATGTTTTGCCAATGCTGGATAATGTTCTCAGCTTAATGAGGTATGTATTGATTACATTATTGTTACTGCGGCAAATTGCCAAAGATATTTTATGCTGTGTACACTAGTAATAACAGTTCTAAATATCCTGTTTGTAAGGGACACACTAAAATATTTGTGCTAAATTGATGAGAAGACATTAATATTTTTCACACAGATTACCAAATTTTCTGTGTTACAGATTTTCAAACTAGTTGAAAAGATTTGTTATGTAGTCTGATCCAATGCCCTCACAAATAAATTATGTGCCATTAGTGTGTTTATTGATCTTTTCAAAGCTTTCAACCCCATCAATTATGACATGTTCCTTTCTAAACTTGACCATTATGATGTCCGGTGTGTTTTGCGCCATTAGATTGCTGATTATCTTTCAGACAGATACCAGTACACTTCTATGGCCACTAAACTGTGATTGAAACTGTCTTTACTTAAAACACGATAATCCCTGATGTTCTACTCTTGGTCCACTTCTTTTCCTCCTCTATGTTAACGACCTTTCTTACTTTTCCTCCCTCTCTTTGCTGATGACACAACAATTTTTAATTCTAGCTCAAGTATCACTTCTTTGATTGACAATTTCTGTGCTGCACTCATCTGTGTTTCTTTTGGTTTAAAGCAAAAAAATGTTGTTTAAATTATACTAAATCAAACTTCATCTTCTCCAGTAAGTTGTGAAATTCCCTTAACACAATTCTCCCGCCACTCAAAATCGACAACATCTCCATCAAAAGAGGCCTCTCCTTCAAGCTTCTAAGTGTTCTTGTTGATGAAAATCTCTCTTCAACAGAACACACCTCTTCCATCTCTATTACTTCGCAGAATGTCAGTGTCATTTCTGTTTCTTTCTGCTTTCAACCTCCCTGATCTTACAATCTTACGTTATAATTCTCTTATACTTAAAAAAAAGAAAGAAAGCTTTTTCTTCTTCTCCCCTGCGATTGTCCGCTAACAAAGACCTAGGTCACATAATTTTAAACTTCACATATAGTTAATCTTTACAAGTAGAAGACACAGCTGTAGTGACGTCATGATGACTTCATCAGGTGTCTAATAACATTAAATTAAAGTTAAATATTTGAAAAAGTCCTAACTCATCAACCACAAAATGGATTTTTACAAATATTGAACATAATCGAAAAGTTCTTCAATTTTTTTTTAAACGCTACAAAGAGTGTGACCTCATTGAAAATTTCAAAAATTCTTATCTTAAGAACTACTCAACCGCAATTTTTACATCAGCCTGCTCAAAACTTTTTGCACAGAGATGATATGGCTTTGACCTTAACGTGTGGTCGAAATCTGACATTATTGCCTTTGTATGAATTGACCCACATTTAAACTATAGGTGCTCCAGAAGCATGGTGGTTGACTGTTGCGCTCTATTGATCATAAGGTTCAAAGTCCACAAAGCATGATTTGGCATTAGGCTGTGTTAGTCAGCTGTCATTGCAAAAACCCAAAAGTGAGCATTTTTTATGCTAACAAAGACACACTTTCCAACTTCTATAACCTTCGAACTTCTTACTTCTCAAATATGCATCCCTTTGGAGACATATTTTGTTCTTTCCTTTGTCCCTGTATGTAACATCTTCCCACAGACATTGTACACAAAATTCCTTGTGGAGCACCCCAGTCTTTAGAATTTCCCTATGGAGATCTTTTAATTTCCCTTTTTTTGTTTCCCCCTGGTCTCCATAATGTATCAAATATGAGCACACACACACAGTTAGATCTGCAATAGTAAATGACAGCACTGTAGTGATAACATCTGGTTTTGATTTATATTAATTTGAAGTTATCTATTTTGAAAAATCATATCTCCTGAACTACATAAGCTATTTGGACATTCTATATGTCTGATGAAAGGGCTTAACCTACCTTATTAAATTTGCACTGACATGACCCAATTTGATTTTTTGTTCCGGTCGAAACCGGAAGTTGAAGTGAAAAATATATACCAATGCCTGGTTTCGCAAACAATATGATCTGGAATTTGGACATGGTCTCTCTGTATGAAATAAAGTTTGAGCCCTAGGCCTCCCAATTTAAAGAGTTATGATGTTATTATCTTCAACATCGCCCTCTCATCACAAGTTTAAAATGTTCTTTTTGGCTGAAAACCTGTCGCAAGTTCAAAAAGGTTTAAACTTGGCACATTTATGTCTGGATAAGAAATGAGCTATGATGTCCGATAAGTTGAGACAACATCGGTTTGAATACAAGTTTATATCAAAATTTCTGATTTCAAAAATTCAAATCTTTTGAACCACAACTAACTTCTCGTATATCAATGTTTCCTACAAAGTCAAGTTTACAAAATTTTCTCATTACATTTCTCCAACTCTGCTAATTTGTACACTTCACACTTCACACATACATGTAGTTATATCTTTACTAGTAGATAAAACCGCTGTTGTGACGTAATAATGACGTCATTAGGTGTCAAATAACATTAAATCAAAATTAAATATTTGAAAAGATCGTAACTCATAAACACACAAAAGATTTTACAATCTATACATCATCGGCAAAGTTCTTCAAAAACTAAAGAAACGCTACACAAAGTGTGATCCCATTTGACCTTGACTTTAGTACAAACCAGAAGTTTTCAAAAATTTCAAGAAATAACTCATAATTTAATTTGATCCGAACATTTGCTCAAAAATTTGCACAGAAATGATACCAATTTGACCTTATATTCTGTTTAAAATTGGATGTCAAAGCTCTTGTGCGTCTTGACCCACATTTAAACCACATAAAAAGAACTGTACATAAAACGCGTGCATTAACAAACGTTCAAGACGGTTGTGCGGACGCGCGCACACTAATATATTGTACAATGAGTTTTGATTGCATTATGCGTAAAGTAGCACCCGCGTAAGCTTGCACGTCACGTTTGTTAAAACACTTCTTACCTTATTTATTTCGCACGTTTAAACATGGCCACTTGTTTACTTCTTGACCAATAAGAATGGATAAACTGTCACAGGTATTATGAATGAACCACACCTTTTATGATTTGAATCTTTGCATTGTCTTTAAAAGACGTTAAAGCGCACTTATGTGTCGACCCACATTGACACTGCACGATAGTGTAATAACACATGTACACATCAGGGATGTGATTCCTCTGGTTTTTGCCGGGAATCCGGGTTTTTTTTAACCAAAAGTTGACCTGTGTGAATCGTGTGAATCCGATGAGAAAATGGAGGGGGTAGAATTTAGATTGCGATACATTTGGTGTGCGAGCGTTGTACCCGGAAACCTTTGGAAATTGATGGACTTGATGGACTTTGATGGACTTGTAACAAGTCTTATGTGCAGTGGAGTCAAGTACCCAATAAAGATAATAATAATAATAATAATAATAAGACTTGTAATGCGCATATATCCACCCTGCTGGGTGTTCAATGCGTTGTGCGCGGTTTAGTCGTTGCGGTCCAGACTAAAAGTATGCAATAGAGTCAAGTCAGCCTCGCTACCATGGGCAGCGCGCCGTATCAATACCTCTCTCGTTACAATCGAGCAAGGCATTCTGGGAAAGAATAACAAAATTGCGCGGCGAGATTGTACACCAGTGGGAACGAGGTTGGAGTCAAATACCCATTGGAAACCAATGTGGTTTGCGCAAGTGGTTTGCGCAGTTATGCACTTGCGGTAGACGTTGCGGTCGTGCATCGTCACTTTGTGTGCCTCCAACTCCGGGTGCCTGTAACAGTGGCCTGCTAACTGCATCCGACGGGCTGCGATTTTTCTCCGACCCTAGAGAGGTCACCATATAGGTCGTCATTGGTTACGTGGTCCTCCCAGGATACATTGAGCGCCACTCGGAGCATGCGTGTGTAGCATCCATTGAACAACTTCTCCATTGTAGGAGTTAGAGTCCATGTTTCGTATCCATACAAAAGCACTGACTCGATGGTTGCCAAGAAGAAAGAGATCTTTACATTGAGGCAAATGCCACTTTGCCACTTTATGAGCTTGCTTGTTCTCTTCAGTCTGGTCACTGACGCAGGACAGGCGTGCCAGTTTGACAGCCTCTCTCGCAGCTGTGATGTCTGGGTGCTTCGACTGAAGAGATTTCTTTACCCATTCCCTTTTTGGTACGCACTCCTTTGTTGCTATCTCGTTTGCATTAATGAACCTTCCGTACCACTCAGTACTGCTCCTCCTGTAACAACTGGTAGTGGTTGCGCACTACCACCGTGTAGCGTTCTTGAATATCAGGGCGAGATGAGAACTCCTTCCAGTTGTATCTAGTCTTTCAGCTCGGCTTTGGTACTCTGAGACTGAGACGCACCTTCATGGAGACCACTCTGTGGTCTGAGCCGACAGAGTTGAAAGAAGAGTACGGTTCAGCATTCAGAATGCTGTTCCTCCACTTGCGCCGCACTAGGATGTAGTCTAGTTGACGCCTCATCCCAAAGCCTCTGTCTTGGAAGGTCCACATCTTTCCCTTGCGCTTCTTGAACAATGTATTTGCTGCCAAAAGTTGATGTTCCGATATGAACTTGGCTAGTAGTGTATTTTGGTTGGTAGCATCATTCTAAGTGAAAGGTGCATCTTCAGGGCCCAATCTAGCGTTGAAATTGCCCAGTATTGTCAGGAAATTGTGAGCCGGCACTCCCATTACTGCCGCTGGAAAGGTCTCGTAGAATTTCTCAACCTGCTCTTGTGGTGTAGCGTTGGTGGGCGAGTAGACTACGATGATGGTTGTGAGTGGATTGCTGTTAAACTCAGCAATGAGAATCCTCTCAGAATGAGATCGCACTCCACGTAGTGCCTTCCTCGCTCTCTGGCTAATCATCAGTTCAACTCCCCCTTGTGATGCCTGTGCCTCGTTCCGCCATGCTGTTGAGGTAA
>JAJGQC010000379.1:0-45995 GCA_021014325.1 Plazaster borealis
GCATGTGTTAATACGTAGCCCGAGTTGGTTGTGGTAGCAAGCCTACTTCCTGGCCGCTCTCCTCGCCTACAAAATCGTCAGAGAAACGAAAGTACAACGAGGAGAAAGCCCTTGAGATGGGCTTTCCAATGGTATAAAACTTGTACAAATCCATCATTATTTTGAGGGTGATTTGGCCGTCCTTAGGTTGTATTTCTGTCTTTGACAGGTCTGTGTACAAAAATCCCATTGACCATGCTCTTGAGGAACATTCTGAGTATCCCCACTTGCTGGTCATTTCCGGTATGAAGATTGCACAAAGTGGCCATAAAACTTAAATTTTCGGGCTCGGGGATATGAGAGGCAGATTCTGATATAAACTTTGTGTCTCTAGCATGCTTAGGTCATGAGTTATTGTCAAACATAGCGCAGACTTGTTTCAAACCGTTTTTTTGGCAGGAAATGTCTTGCATGTGTTGATACGTAGCCCCAGTTGGTGGTGGTAGCAAGCCTACTTCCTGGCCGCTCTCCTCGCCTACAAAATCGTCACAGAAACGAAACAAGGACGAGAAGAGAGCCCTTGAGATGGGCTTTCCTATGGTATAAAACTTGTACAAATCCATCATTATTTTGAGGGTGATTTGGCCGTCCTTAGGTTGTATTTCTGTCTTTGACAGGTCTGTGTACAAAAATCCCATTGAACATGCTCTTGAGGAACATTCTGAGTATCCCCACTTGCTGGTCATTTCCGGTATGAAGATTGCACAAAGTGGCCATAAAACTTAAATTTTCGGACTCGGGGATATGAGAGGCAGATTTTGATATAAACTTTGTGTCTCTAGCATGCTTAGTTCATGAGTTACTGTCAAACATAGCGCAGAATTTGTTTCAAACCGTTTTTTTTGGCAGGAAATGTCTTGCATGTGTTGATACGTAGCCCGAGTTGGTGGTAGCAAGCCTACTTCCTGGCCGCTCTCCTCGCTTACAAAATCGTCACAGAAACGAAACTACAACGAGGAGAGAGCCCTTGAGATGGGCTTTCCAATGGTATAAAACTTGTACAAATCCATTATTATTCTGAGGGTGATTTGGCCGTCCTTAGGTTGTATTTCTGTCTTTGACAGTTCTGTGTACAAAAATCGCATTGAACATGCTCTTGAAGAACATTCTGAGTATCCCCACTTGCTGGTCATTTCCGGTATGAAGATTGCACAAAGTGGCCATAAAACTTAAATTTTCGTACTCGGGGATATGAGAGGCAGATTCTGATATAAACTTTGTGTCTCTAGCATGCTTAGTTCTTGAGTTATTGTCAAACATAGCGCAGACTTGTTTCAAACCGTTTTTTGGCAGGAAATGTCTTGCATGTGTTGATAAGTAGCCCCAGTTGGTGGTGGTAGCAAGCCTACTTCCTGGCCGCTCTCCTCGCCTACAAAATCGTCACAGAAACAAAACAAGAACGAGGAGAAAGCCCTTGAGATGGGCTTTCCTATGGTATAAAACTTGTACAAATCCATCATTATTTCGAGGGTGATTTGGCCGTCCTTAGGTTGTATTTCTGTCTTTGACAGGTCTGTGTACAAAAATCCCATTGAACATGCTCTCGAGGAACATTCTGAGTATCCCCACTTGCTGGTCATTTCCGGTATGAAGATTGCACAAAGTGGCCATAAAACTTAAATTTTCGGACTCGGGGATATGAGAGGCAGATTTTGATATAAACTTTGTGTCTCTAGCATGCTTAGTTCATGAGTTATTGTCAAACATAGCGCAGAATTTGTTTCAAACCGTTTTTTTGGCAGGAAATGTCTTGCATGTGTTGATACGTAGCCCGAGTTGCTGGTAGCAAGCCTACTTCCCGGCCGCTCTCCTCGCTTACAAAATCGTCACAGAAACGAAACTACAACGAGAAGAGAGCCCTTGAGATGGGCTTTCCAATGGTATAAAACTTGTACAAATCCATTATTATTCTGAGGGTGATTTGGCCGTCCTTAGGTTGTATTTCTCTCTTTGACAGTTCTGTGTACAAAAATCGCATTGAACATGCTCTTGAGGAACATTCTGAGTATCCCCACTTGCTGGTCATTTCCGGTATGAAAATTGCACAAAGTGGAAATAAAACTTAAATTTTCGGACTCGGGGATATGAGAGGCAGATTTTGATATAAACTTTGTGTCTCTAGCATGCTTAGTTCATGAGTTATTGTTAAACATAGCGCAGAATTTGTTTCAAACCGTTTTTTTGGCAGGGAATGTCTTGCGTGTGTTGATACGTAGCCCCAGTTGGTGGTGGTAGCAAGCCTACTTCCTGGCCGCTCTCCTCGCCTACAAAATCGTCACAGAAACGAAACTAGGACGAGGTAAAAGCCCTTGAGATGGGCTTTCCAATGGTATAAAACTTGTACAAATCCATCATTATTTTGAGGGTGATTTGGCCGTCCTTAGGTTGTATTTCTGTCTTTGACAGGTCTGTGTACAAAAATCCCATTGAACATGCTCTTGAGGAACATTCTGAGTATCCCCACTTGCTGGTCATTTCCGGTATGAAGATTGCACAAAGTGGCCATAAAACTTAAATTTTCGGACTCCGGGATATGAGAGGCAGATTTTGATCTAGAATTTGTGTCTCTAGCATGCTTAGTTCATGAGTTATTGTCAAACATAGCGCAGAATTTGTTTCAAACCGTTTTTTTGGCAGGGAATGTCTTGCATGTGTTGATACGTAGCCCCAGTTGGTGGTGGTAGCAAGCCTACTTCCTGGCCGCTCTCCTCGCTTACAAAATCGTCACAGAAACGAAACAAGGACGAGGAGAAAGCCCTCGAGATGGGCTTTCCAATGGTATAAAACTGTACAAATCCATTATTATTCTGAGGGTGATTTGGCCGTCATTAGGTTGTATTTCTGTCTTTGACAGTTCTGTGTACAAAAATCGCATTGAACATGCTCTTGAAGAACATTCTGAGTATCCCCACTTGCTGGTCATTTCCGGTATGAAGATTGCACAAAGTGGCCATAAAACTTAAATTTTCGGACTCGGGTATATGAGAGGCAGATTCTGATATAAACTTTGTGTCTCTAGCATGCTTAGTTCTTGAGTTATTGTCAAACATAGCGCAGACTTGTTTCAAACCGTTTTTTTGGCAGGAAATGTCTTGCATGTGTTGATAAGTAGCCCCAGTTGGTGGTGGTAGCAAGCCTACTTCCTGGCCGCTCTCCTCGCCTACAAAATCGTCACAGAAACGAAACAAGGACGAGGAGAAAGCCCTTGAGATGGGCTTTCCTATGGTATAAAACTTGTACAAATCCATCATTATTTTGAGGGTGATTTGGCCGTCCTTAGGTTGTATTTCTGTCTTTGACAGGTCTGTGTACAAAAATCCCATTGAACATGCTCTCGAGGAACATTCTGAGTATCCCCACTTGCTGGTCATTTCCGGTATGAAGATTGCACAAAGTGGCCATAAAACTTTAATTTTCGGACTCGGGGATATGAGAGGCAGATTTTGATATAAACTTTGTGTCTCTAGCATGCTTAGTTCATGAGTTATTGTCAAACATAGCGCAGAATTTGTTTCAAACCGTTTTTGGCAGGAAATGTCTTGCATGTGTTGATACGTAGCCCCAGTTGGCGGTGGTAGCAAGCCTACTTCCTGGCCGCTCTCCTCGCCTACAAAATCGTCATAGAAACGAAACTAGGACGAGGAGAGAGCCCTTGAGATGGGCTTTCCAATGGTATAAAACTTGTACAAATCCATTATTATTCTGAGGGTGATTTGGCCGTCCTTAGGTTGTATTTCTCTCTTTGACAGTTCTGTGTACAAAAATCGCATTGAACATGCTCTTGAGGAACATTCTGAGTATCCCCACTTGCTGGTCATTTCCGGTATGAAGATTGCACAAAGTGGCCATAAAACTTAAATTTTCGGACTCGGGGATATGAGAGGCAGATTTTGATATAAACTTTGTGTCTCTAGCATGCTTAGTTCATGAGTTATTGTCAAACATAGCGCAGAATTTGTTTCAAACCGTTTTTTTGGCAGGAAATGTCTTGCATGTGTTGATACGTAGCCCCAGTTGGTGGTGGTAGCAAGCCTACTTCCTGGCCGCTCTCCTCGCCTACAAAATCGTCACAGAAACGAAACTAGGACGAGGAGAAAGCCCTTGAGATGGGCTTTCCAATGGTATAAAACTTGTACAAATCCATTATTATTCTGAGGGTGATTTGGCCGTCCTTAGGTTGTATTTCTGTCTTTGACAGTTCTGTGTACAAAAATCCCATTGAACATGCTCTTGAGGAACATTCTGAGTATCCCCACTTGCTGGTCATTTCCGGTATGAAGATTGCACAAAGTGGCCATAAAACTTAAATTTTCGGACTCGGGGATATGAGAGGCAGATTTTGATATAAACTTTGTGTCTCTAGCATGCTTAGTTCATGAGTTATTGTCAAACATAGCGCAGAATTTGTTTCAAACCGTTTTTTGGCAGGAAATGTCTTGCATGTGTTGATACGTAGCCCCAGTTGGTGGTGGTAGCAAGCCTACTTCCTGGCCGCTCTCCTCGCTTACAAAATCGTCACAGAAACGAAACGACAACGAGGAGAGAGCCCTTGAGATGGGCTTTCCAATGGTATAAAACTTGTACAAATCCATTATTATTCTGAGGGTGATTTGGCCGTCCTTAGGTTGTATTTCTGTCTTTGACAGTTCTGTGTACAAAAATCGCATTGAACATGCTCTTGAGGAACATTCTGAGTATCCCCACTTGCTGGTCATTTCCGGTATGAAGATTGCACAAAGTGGCCATAAAACTTAAATTTTCGGACTCGGGGATATGAGAGGCAGATTTTGATATAAACTTTGTGTCTCTAGCATGCTTAGTTCATGAGTTATTGTCAAACATAGCGCAGAATTTTTTGGCAGGAAATGTCTTGCATGTGTTGATACGTAGCCCCAGTTGGTGGTGGTAGCAAGCCTACTTCCTGGCCGCTCTCCTCGCCTACAAAATCGTCACAGAAACGAAACTAGGACGAGGAGAGAGCCCTTGAGATGGGCTTTCCAATGGTATAAAACTTGTACAAATCCATCATTATTTTGAGGGTGATTTGGCCGTCCTTAGGTTGTATTTCTGTCTTTGACAGGTCTGTGTACAAAAATCCCATTGAACATGCTCTTGAGGAACATTCTGAGTATCCCCACTTGCTGGTCATTTCCGGTATGAAGATTGCACAAAGTGGCCATAAAACTTAAATTTTCGGACTCGGGGATATGAGAGGCAGATTTTGATATAAACTTTGTGTCTCTAGCATGCTTAGTTCATGAGTTATTGTCAAACATAGCGCAGAATTTGTTTCAAACCGTTTTTTTTGGCAGGAAATGTCTTGCATGTGTTGATACGTAGCCCCAGTTGGTGGTGGTAGCAAGCCTACTTCCTGGCCGCTCTCCTCGCCTACAAAATCGTCACAGAAACGAAAGTAAAACGAGGAGAAAGCCCTCGAGATGGGCTTTCCAATGGTATAAAACTTGTACAAATCCATTATTATTCTGAGGGTGATTTGGCCGTCCTTAGGTTGTATTTCTGTCTTTGACAGTTCTGTGTACAAAAATCGCATTGAACATGCTCTTGAGGAACATTCTGAGTATCCCCACTTGCTGGTCATTTCCGGTATGAAGATTGCACAAAGTGGCCATAAAACTTAAATTTTCGGACTCGGGGATATGAGAGGCAGATTTTGATATAAACTTTGTGTCTCTAGCATGCTTAGTTCATGAGTTATTGTCAAACATAGCGCAGAATTTGTTTCAAACCGTTTTTTTGGCAGGAAATGTCTTGCATGTGTTGATACGTAGCCCCAGTTGGTGGTGGTAGCAAGCCTACTTCCTGGCCGCTCTCCTCGCCTACAAAATCGTCACAGAAACGAAACTAGGACGAGGAGAAAGCCCTTGAGATGGGCTTTCCAATGGTATAAAACTTGTACAAATCCATCATTATTTTGAGGGTGATTTGGCCGTCCTTAGGTTGTATTTCTGTCTTTGACAGGTCTGTGTACAAAAATCCCATTGAACATGCTCTTGAGGAACATTCTGAGTATCCCCACTTGCTGGTCATTTCCGGTATGAAGATTGCACAAAGTGGCCATAAAACTTAAATTTTCGGACTCGGGGATATGAGAGGCAGATTTTGATATAAACTTTGTGTCTCTAGCATGCTTAGTTCATGAGTTATTGTCAAACATAGCGCAGAATTTGTTTCAAACCGTTTTTGGCAGGAAATGTCTTGCATGTGTTGATACGTAGCCCCAGTTGGCGGTGGTAGCAAGCCTACTTCCTGGCCGCTCTCCTCGCCTACAAAATCGTCACAGAAACGAAACTAGGACGAGGAGAGAGCCCTTGAGATGGGCTTTCCAATGGTATAAAACTTGTACAAATCCATTATTATTCTGAGGGTGATTTGGCCGTCCTTAGGTTGTATTTCTCTCTTTGACAGTTCTGTGTACAAAAATCCCATTGAACATGCTCTTGAGGAACATTCTGAGTATCCCCACTTGCTGGTCATTTCCGGTATGAAGATTGCACAAAGTGGCCATAAAACTTAAATTTTCGGACTCGGGGATATGAGAGGCAGATTTTGATATAAACTTTGTGTCTCTAGCATGCTTAGTTCATGAGTTATTGTCAAACATAGCGCAGACTTGTTTCAAACCGTTTTTTTGGCAGGAAATGTCTTGCATGTGTTGACACGTAGCCCGAGTTGGTGGTAGCAAGCCTACTTCCTGGCCGCTTTCCTCGCTTACAAAATCGTCACAGAAACGAAACTACGACGAGGAGAGAGCCCTTGAGATGGGCTTTCCAATGGTATAAAACTTGTACAAATCCATCATTATTTTGAGGGTGATTTGGCCGTCCTTAGGTTGTATTTCTGTCTTTGACAGTTCTGTGTACAAAAATCCCATTGAACATGCTCTTGAGGAACATTCTGAGTATCCCCACTTGCTGGTCATTTCCGGTATGAAGATTGCACAAAGTGGCCATAAAACTTAAATTTTCAGACTCGGGGATATGAGAGGCAGATTTTGATATAAACTTTGTGTCTCTAGCATGCTTAGTTCATGAGTTATTGTCAAACATAGCGCAGAATTTGTTTCAAACCGTTTTTTGGCAGGAAATGTCTTGCATGTGTTGATACGTAGCCCCAGTTGGTGGTGGTAGCAAGCCTACTTCCTGGCCGCTCTCCTCGCTTACAAAATCGTCACAGAAACGAAACTAGGACGAGGAGAAAGCCCTTGAGATGGGCTTTCCAATGGTATAAAACTTGTACAAATCCATTATTATTCTGAGGGTGATTTGGCCGTCCTTAGGTTGTATTTCTCTCTTTGACAGTTCTGTGTACAAAAATCCCATTGAACATGCTCTTGAGGAACATTCTGAGTATCCCCACTTGCTGGTCATTTCCGGTATGAAGATTGCACAAAGTGGCCATAAAACTTAAATTTTCGGACTCGGGGATATAAGAGGCATATTTTGATATAAACTTTGTGTCTCTAGCATGCTTAGTTCATGAGTTATTGTCAAACATAGCGCAGAATTTGTTTCAAACCGTTTTTTTTGGCAGGAAATGTCTTGCATGTGTTGATACGTAGCCCTAGTTGGTGGTAGCAAGCCTACTTCCTGGCCGCTCTCCTCGCTTACAAAATCGTCACAGAAACGAAACTAGGACGAGGAGAAAGCCCTTGAGATGGGCTTTCCAATGGTATAATTCTTGTACAAATCCATTATTATTCTGAGGGTGATTTGGCCGTCCTTAGGTTGTATTTCTCTCTTTGACAGTTCTGTGTACAAAAATCCCATTGAACATGCTCTTGAGGAACATTCTGAGTATCCCCACTTGCTGGTCATTTCCGGTATGAAGATTGCACAAAGTGGCCATAAAACTTAAATTTTCAGACTCGGGGATATGAGAGGCAGATTTTGATCTAAACCTTGTGTCTCTAGCATACTCAGTTCATGAGTTATTGTCAAACATAGCGCAGAATTTGTTTCAAACCGTTTTTTTGGCAGGAAATGTCTTGCATGTGTTTATACGTAGCCCCAGTTGGTGGTGGTAGCAAGCCTACTTCCTGGCCGCTCTCCTCGCCTACAAAATCGTCACAGAAACGAAACTAGGACGAGGAAAAAGCCCTTGAGATGGGCTTTCCAATGGTATAAAACTTGTACAAATCCATTATTATTCTGAGGGTGATTTGGCCGTCCTTAGGTTGTATTTCTCTCTTTGACAGTTCTGTGTACAAAAATCCCATTGAACATGCTCTTGAGGAACATTCTGAGTATCCCCACTTGCTGGTCATTTCCGGTATGAAGATTGCACAAAGTGGCCATAAAACTTAAATTTTCGGACTCGGGGATATGAGAGGCAGATTTTGATATAAACTTTGTGTCTCTAGCATGCTTAGTTCATGAGTTATTGTCAAACATAGCGCAGAATTTGTTTCAAACCGTTTTTTTGGCAGGAAATGTCTTGCATGTGTTGATACGTAGCCCCAGTTGGTGGTGGTAGCAAGCCTACTTCCTGGCCGCTCTCCTCGCCTACAAAATCGTCACAGAAACGAAACTAGGACGAGGAGAAAGCCCTTGAGATGGGCTTTCCAATGGTATAAAACTTGTACAAATCCATTATTATTCTGAGGGTGATTTGGCCGTCCTTAGGTTGTATTTCTCTCTTTGACAGTTCTGTGTACAAAAGTCCCATTGAACATGCTCTTGAAGAACATTCTGAGTATCCCCACTTGCTGGTCATTTCCGGTATGAAGATTGCACAAAGTGGCCATAAAACTTAAATTTTCGGACTCGGGGATATGAGAGGCAGATTTTGATATAAACTTTGTGTCTCTAGCATGCTTAGTTCATGAGTTATTGTCAAACATAGCGCAGAATTTGTTTCAAACCGTTTTGGGCAGGAAATGTCTTGCATGTGTTGATACGTAGCCCCAGTTGGTGGTGGTAGCAAGCCTACTTCCTGGCCGCTCTCCTCGCCTACAAAATCGTCACAGAAACGAAACTAGGACGAGGAGAAAGCCCTTGAGATGGGCTTTCCAATGGTATAAAACTTGTACAAATCCATCATTATTTTGAGGGTGATTTGGCCGTCCTTAGGTTGTATTTCTGTCTTTGACAGGTCTGTGTACAAAAATCCCATTGAACATGCTCTTGAGGAACATTCTGAGTATCCCCACTTGCTGGTCATTTCCGGTATGAAGATTGCACAAAGTGGCCATAAAACTTAAATTTTCGGACTCGGGGATATGAGAGGCAGATTTTGATATAAACTTTGTGTCTCTAGCATGCTTAGTTCATGAGTTATTGTCAAACATAGCGCAGAATTTGTTTCAAACCGTTTTTTGGCAGGAAATGTCTTGCATGTGTTGATACGTAGCCCCAGTTGGTGGTGGTAGCAAGCCTACTTCCTGGCCGCTCTCCTCGCCTACAAAATCGTCACAGAAACGAAACTACGACGAGGAGAAAGCCCTTGAGATGGGCTTTCCAATGGTATAAAACTTGTACAAATCCATTATTATTCTGAGGGTGATTTGGCCGTCCTTAGGTTGTATTTCTGTCTTTGACAGGTCTGTGTACAAAATCCCATTGAACATGCTCTTGAGGAACATTCTGAGTATCCCCACTTGCTGGTCATTTCCGGTATGAAGATTGCACAAAGTGGCCATAAAACTTAAATTTTCGGACTCGGGGATATGAGAGGCAGATTTTGATCTAAACTTTGTGTCTCTAGCATGCTTAGTTCATGAGTTATTGTCAAACATAGCGCAGAATTTGTTTCAAACCGTTTTTTTTGGCAGGAAATGTCTTGCATGTGTTTATACGTAGCCCCAGTTGGTGGTGGTAGCAAGCCTACTTCCTGGCCGCTCTCCTCGCCTACAAAATCGTCACAGAAACGAAACTAGGACGAGGAGAAAGCCCTTGAGATGGGCTTTCCAATGGTATAAAACTTGTACAAATCCATTATTATTCTGAGGGTGATTTGGCCGTCCTTAGGTTGTATTTCTGTCTTTGACAGTTCTGTGTACAAAAATCCCATTGAACATGCTCTTGAGGAACATTCTGAGTATCCCCACTTGCTGGTCATTTCCGGTATGAAGATTGCACAAAGTGGCCATAAAACTTAAATTTTCGGACTCGGGGATATGAGAGGCAGATTTTGATATAAACTTTGTGTCTCTAGCATGCTTAGTTCATGAGTTATTGTCAAACATAGCGCAGAATTTGTTTCAAACCGTTTTTGGCAGGAAATGTCTTGCATGTGTTGATACGTAGCCCCAGTTGGTGGTGGTAGCAAGCCTACTTCCTGGCCGCTCTCCTCGCCTACAAAATCGTCACAGAAACGAAACTAGGACGAGGAGAAAGCCCTTGAGATGGGCTTTCCAATGGTATAAAACTTGTACAAATCCATCATTATTTTGAGGGTGATTTGGCCGTCCTTAGGTTGTATTTCTGTCTTTGACAGGTCTGTGTACAAAAATCCCATTGAACATGCTCTTGAGGAACATTCTGAGTATCCCCACTTGCTGGTCATTTCCGGTATGAAGATTGCACAAAGTGGCCATAAAACTTAAATTTTCGGACTCGGGGATATGAGAGGCAGATTTTGATATAAACTTTGTGTCTCTAGCATGCTTCGTTCATGAGTTATTGTCAAACATAGCGCAGAATTTGTTTCAAACCGTTTTTTTGGCAGGAAATGTCTTGCGTGTGTTGATACGTAGCCCCAGTTGGCGGTGGTAGCAAGCCTACTTCCTGGCCGCTCTCCTCGCTTACAAAATCGTCACAGAAACGAAACTACGACGAGGAGAAAGCCCTTGAGATGGGCTTTCCAATGGTATAAAACTTGTACAAATCCATTATTATTCTGAGGGTGATTTGGCCGTCCTTAGGTTGTATTTCTCTCTTTGACAGTTCTGTGTACAAAAATCCCATTGAACATGCTCTTGAAGAACATTCTGAGTATCCCCACTTGCTGGTCATTTCCGGTATGAAGATTGCACAAAGTGGCCATAAAACTTAAATTTTCGGACTCGGGGATATGAGAGGCAGATTTTGATATAAACTTTGTGTCTCTAGCATGCTTAGTTCATGAGTTATTGTCAAACATAGCGCAGAATTTGTTTCAAACCGTTTTTTTGGCAGGAAATGTCTTGCATGTGTTTATACGTAGCCCCAGTTGGTGGTGGTAGCAAGCCTACTTCCTGGCCGCTCTCCTCGCCTACAAAATCGTCACAGAAACGAAACTACGACGAGGAGAAAGCCCTTGAGATGGGCTTTCCAATGGTATAAAACTTGTACAAATCCATCATTATTTTGAGGGTGATTTGGCCGTCCTTAGGTTGTATTTCTGTCTTTGACAGGTCTGTGTACAAAAATCCCATTGAACATGCTCTTGAGGAACATTCTGAGTATCCCCACTTGCTGGTCATTTCCGGTATGAAGATTGCACAAAGTGGCCATAAAACTTAAATTTTCGGACTCGGGGATATGAGAGGCAGATTTTGATATAAACTTTGTGTCTCTAGCATGCTTAGTTCATGAGTTATTGTCAAACATAGCGCAGAATTTGTTTCAAACCGTTTTTTGGCAGGAAATGTCTTGCATGTGTTGATACGTAGCCCCAGTTGGCGGTGGTAGCAAGCCTACTTCCTGGCCGCTCTCCTCGCCTACAAAATCGTCACAGAAACGAAACTAGGACGAGGAGAAAGCCCTTGAGATGGGCTTTCCAATGGTATAAAACTTGTACAAATCCATCATTATTTTGAGGGTGATTTGGCCGTCCTTAGGTTGTATTTCTGTCTTTGACAGGTCTGTGTACAAAAATCCCATTGAACATGCTCTTGAAGAACATTCTGAGTATCCCCACTTGCTGGTCATTTCCGGTATGAAGATTGCACAAAGTGGCCATAAAACTTTAATTTTCGGACTCGGGGATATGAGAGGCAGATTTTGATATAAACTTTGTGTCTCTAGCATGCTTAGTTCATGAGTTATTGTCAAACATAGCGCAGAATTTGTTTCAAACCGTTTTTTGGCAGGAAATGTCTTGCATGTGTTGATACGTAGCCCCAGTTGGCGGTGGTAGCAAGCCTACTTCCTGGCCGCTCTCCTCGCTTACAAAATCGTCACAGAAACGAAACTACGACGAGGAGAAAGCCCTTGAGATGGGCTTTCCAATGGTATAAAACTTGTACAAATCCATTATTATTCTGAGGGTGATTTGGCCGTCCTTAGGTTGTATTTCTGTCTTTGACAGGTCTGTGTACAAAAATCCCATTGAACATGCTCTTGAGGAACATTCTGAGTATCCCCACTTGCTGGTCATTTCCGGTATGAAGATTGCACAAAGTGGCCATAAAACTTAAATTTTCGGACTCGGGGATATGAGAGGCAGATTTTGATATAAACTTTGTGTCTCTAGCATGCTTAGTTCATGAGTTATTGTCAAACATAGCGCAGAATTTGTTTCAAACCGTTTTTTGGGCAGGAAATGTCTTGCATGTGTTGATACGTAGCCCCAGTTGGTGGTGGTAGCAAGCCTACTTCCTGGCCGCTCTCCTCGCCTACAAAATCGTCACAGAAACGAAACTAGGACGAGGAGAAAGCCCTTGAGATGGGCTTTCCAATGGTATAAAACTTGTACAAATCCATCATTATTTTGAGGGTGATTTGGCCGTCCTTAGGTTGTATTTCTGTCTTTGACAGGTCTGTGTACAAAAATCCCATTGAACATGCTCTTGAGGAACATTCTGAGTATCCCCACTTGCTGGTCATTTCCGGTATGAAGATTGCACAAAGTGGCCATAAAACTTAAATTTTCGGACTCGGGGATATGAGAGGCAGATTTTGATATAAACTTTGTGTCTCTAGCATGCTTAAATCATGAGTTATTGTCAAACATAGCGCAGAATTTGTTTCAAACCGTTTTTGGCAGGAAATGTCTTGCATGTGTTGATACGTAGCCCCAGTTGGCGGTGGTAGCAAGCCTACTTCCTGGCCGCTCTTCTCGCTTACAAAATCGTCACAGAAACGAAACTACGACGAGGAGAAAGCCCTTGAGATGGGCTTTCCAATGGTATAAAACTTGTACAAATCCATTATTATTCTGAGGGTGATTTGGCCGTCCTTAGGTTGTATTTCTGTCTTTGACAGGTCTGTGTACAAAAATCCCATTGAACATGCTCTTGAGGAACATTCTGAGTATCCCCACTTGCTGGTCATTTCCGGTATGAAGAATGCACAAAGTGGCCATAAAACTTAAATTTTTGGACTCGGGGATATGAGAGGCAGATTTTGATCTAAACTTTGTGTCTCTAGCATGCTTAGTTCATGAGTTATTGTCAAACATAGCGCAGAATTTGTTTCAACCGTTTTTTTGGCAGGAAATGTCTTGCGTGTGTTGATACGTAGCCCCAGTTGGTGGTGTAAGCAAGCCTACTTCCTGGCCGCTCTCCTCGCCTACAAAATCGTCACAGAAACGAAACCACGACGAGGAGAAAGCTCTTGAGATGGGCTTTCCAATGGTATAAAACTTGTACAAATCCATCATTATTTTGAGGGTGATTTGGCCGTCCTTAGGTTGTATTTCTGTCTTTGACAGGTCTGTGTACAAAAATCCCATTGAACATGCTCTTGAGGAACATTCTGAGTATCCCCACTTGCTGGTCATTTCCGGTATGAAGATTGCACAAAGTGGCCATAAAACTTAAATTTTCGGACTCGGGGATATGAGAGGCAGATTTTGATATAAACTTTGTGTCACTAGCATGCTTAGTTCATGAGTTATTGTCAAACATAGCGCAGAATTTGTTTCAAACCGTTTTTTGGCAGGAAATGCCTTGCATGTGTTGATACGTAGCCCCAGTTGGTGGTGGTAGCAAGCCTACTTCCTGGCCGCTCTCCTCGCCTACAAAATCGTCACAGAAACGAAACTACGACGAGGAGAAAGCCCTTGAGATGGGCTTTCCAATGGTATAAAACTTGTACAAATCCATTATTATTCTGAGGGTGATTTGGCCGTCCTTAGGTTGTATTTCTGTCTTTGACAGTTCTGTGTACAAAAATCCCATTGAACATGCTCTTGAGGAACATTCTGAGTATCCCCACTTGCTGGTCATTTCCGGTATGAAGATTGCACAAAGTGGCCATAAAACTTAAATTTTCGGACTCGGGGATATGAGAGGCAGATTTTGATATAAACTTTGTGTCTCTAGCATGCTTAGTTCATGAGTTATTGTCAAACATAGCGCAGAATTTGTTTCAAACCGTTTTTTGGCAGGAAATGTCTTGCATGTGTTGATACGTAGCCCCAGTTGGTGGTGGTAGCAAGCCTACTTCCTGGCCGCTCTCCTCGCTTACAAAATCGTCACAGAAACGAAACTACGACGAGGAGAAAGCCCTTGAGATGGGCTTTCCAATGGTATAAAACTTGTACAAATCCATCATTATTTTGAGGGTGATTTGGCCGTCCTTAGGTTGTATTTCTGTCTTTGACAGGTCTGTGTACAAAAATCCCATTGAACATGCTCTTGAGGAACATTCTGAGTATCCCCACTTGCTGGTCATTTCCGGTATGAAGATTGCACAAAGTGGCCATAAAACTTAAATTTTCGGACTCGGGGATATGAGAGGCAGATTTTGATATAAACTTTGTGTCTCTAGCATGCTTAGTTCATGAGTTATTGTCAAACATAGCGCAGAATTTGTTTCAAACCGTTTTTTGGCAGGAAATGTCTTGCATGTGTTGATACGTAGCCCCAGTTGGTGGTGGTAGCAAGCCTACTTCCTGGCCGCTCTCCTCGCCTACAAAATCGTCACAGAAACGAAACTAGGACGAGGAGAAAGCCCTTGAGATGGGCTTTCCAATGGTATAAAACTTGTACAAATCCATCATTATTTTGAGGGTGATTTGGCCGTCCTTAGGTTGTATTTCTGTCTTTGACAGGTCTGTGTACAAAAATCCCATTGAACATGCTCTTGAGGAACATTCTGAGTATCCCCACTTGCTGGTCATTTCCGGTATGAAGATTGCACAAAGTGGCCATAAAACTTAAATTTTCGGACTCGGGGATATGAGAGGCAGATTTTGATATAAACTTTGTGTCTCTAGCATGCTTAGTTCATGAGTTATTGTCAAACATAGCGCAGAATTTGTTTCAAACCTATTTTTGGCAGGAAATGTCTTGCATGTGTTGATACGTAGCCCCAGTTGGTGGTGGTAGCAAGCCTACTTCCTGGCCGCTCTTCTCGCCTACAAAATCGTCACAGAAACGAAACTACGACGAGGAGAAATCCCTTGAGATGGGCTTTCCAATGGTATAAAACTTGTACAAATCCATTATTATTCTGAGGGTGATTTGGCCGTCCTTAGGTTGTATTTCTGTCTTTGACAGGTCTGTGTACAAAAATCCCATTGAACATGCTCTTGAGGAACATTCTGAGTATCCCCACTTGCTGGTCATTTCCGGTATGAAGATTGCACAAAGTGGCCATAAAACTTAAATTTTCGGACTCGGGGATATGAGAGGCAGATTTTGATATAAACTTTGTGTCTCTAGCATGCTTAGTTCATGAGTTATTGTCAAACATAGCGCAGAATTTGTTTCAAACCGTTTTTGGCAGGAAATGTCTTGCATGTGTTGATACGTAGCCCCAGTTGGTGGTGGTAGCAAGCCTACTTCCTGGCCGCTCTCCTCGCCTACAAAATCGTCACAGAAACGAAACTAGGACGAGGAGAAAGCCCTTGAGATGGGCTTTCCAATGGTATAAAACTTGTACAAATCCATCATTATTTTGAGGGTGATTTGGCCGTCCTTAGGTTGTATTTCTGTCTTTGACAGGTCTGTGTACAAAAATCCCATTGAACATGCTCTTGAGGAACATTCTGAGTATCCCCACTTGCTGGTCATTTCCGGTATGAAGATTGCACAAAGTGGCCATAAAACTTAAATTTTCGGACTCGGGGATATGAGAGGCAGATTTTGATATAAACTTTGTGTCTCTAGCATGCTTAGTTCATGAGTTATTGTCAAACATAGCGCAGAATTTGTTTCAAACCGTTTTTTTGGCAGGAAATGTCTTGCATGTGTTGATACGTAGCCCCAGTTGGTGGTGGTAGCAAGCCTACTTCCTGGCCGCTCTCCTCGCCTACAAAATCGTCACAGAAACGAAACTAGGACGAGGAGAAAGCCCTTGAGATGGGCTTTCCAATGGTATAAAACTTGTACAAATCCATTATTATTCTGAGGGTGATTTGGCCGTCCTTAGGTTGTATTTCTGTCTTTGACAGTTCTGTGTACAAAAATCCCATTGAACATGCTCTTGAAGAACATTCTGAGTATCCCCACTTGCTGGTCATTTCCGGTATGAAGATTGCACAAAGTGGCCATAAAACTTAAATTTTCGGACTCGGGGATATGAGAGGCAGATTTTGATATAAACTTTGTGTCTCTAGCATGCTTAGTTCATGAGTTATTGTCAAACATAGCGCAGAATTTGTTTCAAACCGTTTTTGGCAGGAAATGTCTTGCATGTGTTGATACGTAGCCCCAGTTGGTGGTGGTAGCAAGCCTACTTCCTGGCCGCTCTCCTCGCCTACAAAATCGTCACAGAAACGAAACTACGACGAGGAGAAAGCCCTTGAGATGGGCTTTCCAATGGTATAAAACTTGTACAAATCCATCATTATTTTGAGGGTGATTTGGCCGTCCTTAGGTTGTATTTCTGTCTTTGACAGGTCTGTGTACAAAAATCCCATTGAACATGCTCTTGAGGAACATTCTGAGTATCCCCACTTGCTGGTCATTTCCGGTATGAAGATTGCACAAAGTGGCCATAAAACTTAAATTTTCGGACTCGGGGATATGAGAGGCAGATTTTGATATAAACTTTGTGTCTCTAGCATGCTTAGTTCATGAGTTATTGTCAAACATAGCGCAGAATTTGTTTCAAACCGTTTTTCGGCAGGAAATGTCTTGCATGTGTTGATACGTAGCCCCAGTTGGTGGTGGTAGCAAGCCTACTTCCTGGCCGCTCTCCTCGCCTACAAAATCGTCACAGAAACGAAACTACAACGAGGAGAAAGCCCTTGAGATGGGCTTTCCAATGGTATAAAACTTGTACAAATCCATTATTATTCTGAGGGTGATTTGGCCGTCCTTAGGTTGTATTTCTGTCTTTGACAGTTCTGTGTACAAAAATCCCATTGAACATGCTCTTGAAGAACATTCTGAGTATCCCCACTTGCTGGTCATTTCCGGTATGAAGATTGCACAAAGTGGCCATAAAACTTAAATTTTCGGACTCGGGGATATGAGAGGCAGATTTTGATATAAACTTTGTGTCTCTAGCATGCTTAGTTCATGAGTTATTGTCAAACATAGCGCAGAATTTGTTTCAAACCGTTTTTTGGCTGGAAATGTCTTGCATGTGTTGATACGTAGCCCCAGTTGGTGGTGGTAGCAAGCCTACTTCCTGGCCGCTCTCCTCGCCTACAAAATCGTCACAGAAACGAAACTAGGACGAGGATAAAGCCCTTGAGATGGGCTTTCCAATGGTATAAAACTTGTACAAATCCATCATTATTTTGAGGGTGATTTGGCCGTCCTTAGGTTGTATTTCTGTCTTTGACAGGTCTGTGTACAAAAATCCCATTGAACATGCTCTTGAGGAACATTCTGAGTATCCCCACTTGCTGGTCATTTCCGGTATGAAGATTGCACAAAGTGGCCATAAAACTTAAATTTTCGGACTCGGGGATATGAGAGGCAGATTTTGATATAAACTTTGTGTCTCTAGCATGCTTAGTTCATGAGTTATTGTCAAACATAGCGCAGAATTTGTTTCAAACCGTTTTTGGCAGGAAATGTCTTGCATGTGTTGATACGTAGCCCCAGTTGGTGGTGGTAGCAAGCCTACTTCCTGGCCGCTCTCCTCGCCTACAAAATCGTCACAGAAACGAAACTAGGACGAGGAGAAAGCCCTTGAGATGGGCTTTCCAATGGTATAAAACTTGTACAAATCCATCATTATTTTGAGGGTGATTTGGCCGTCCTTAGGTTGTATTTCTGTCTTTGACAGGTCTGTGTACAAAAATCCCATTGAACATGCTCTTGAGGAACATTCTGAGTATCCCCACTTGCTGGTCATTTCCGGTATGAAGATTGCACAAAGTGGCCATAAAACTTAAATTTTCGGACTCGGGGATATGAGAGGCAGATTTTGATATAAACTTTGTGTCTCTAGCATGCTTAAATCATGAGTTATTGTCAAACATAGCGCAGAATTTGTTTCAAACCGTTTTTGGCAGGAAATGTCTTGCATGTGTTGATACGTAGCCCCAGTTGGTGGTGGTAGCAAGCCTACTTCCTGGCCGCTCTCCTCGCCTACAAAATCGTCACAGAAACGAAACTAGGACGAGGAGAAAGCCCTTGAGATGGGCTTTCCAATGGTATAAAACTTGTACAAATCCATCATTATTTTGAGGGTGATTTGGCCGTCCTTAGGTTGTATTTCTGTCTTTGACAGGTCTGTGTACAAAAATCCCATTGAACATGCTCTTGAGGAACATTCTGAGTATCCCCACTTGCTGGTCATTTCCGGTATGAAGATTGCACAAAGTGGCCATAAAACTTAAATTTTCGGACTCGGGGATATGAGAGGCAGATTTTGATATAAACTTTGTGTCTCTAGCATGCTTAGTTCATGAGTTATTGTCAAACATAGCGCAGAATTTGTTTCAAACCGTTTTTTGGCAGGAAATGTCTTGCATGTGTTGATACGTAGCCCCAGTTGGTGGTGGTAGCAAGCCTACTTCCTGGCCGCTCTCCTCGCTTACAAAATCGTCACAGAAACGAAACTACAACGAGGAGAAAGCCCTTGAGATGGGCTTTCCAATGGTATAAAACTTGTACAAATCCATTATTATTCTGAGGGTGATTTGGCCGTCCTTAGGTTGTATTTCTCTCTTTGACAGTTCTGTGTACAAAAATCCCATTGAACATGCTCTTGAAGAACATTCTGAGTATCCCCACTTGCTGGTCATTTCCGGTATGAAGATTGCACAAAGTGGCCATAAAACTTAAATTTTCGGACTCGGGGATATGAGAGGCAGATTTTGATATAAACTTTGTGTCTCTAGCATGCTTAGTTCATGAGTTATTGTCAAACATAGCGCAGAATTTGTTTCAAACCGTTTTTTGGCAGGAAATGTCTTGCATGTGTTGATACGTAGCCCCAGTTGGTGGTGGTAGCAAGCCTACTTCCTGGCCGCTCTCCTCGCCTACAAAATCGTCACAGAAACGAAACTAGGACGAGGAGAAAGCCCTTGAGATGGGCTTTCCAATGGTATAAAACTTGTACAAATCCATCATTATTTTGAGGGTGATTTGGCCGTCCTTAGGTTGTATTTCTGTCTTTGACAGGTCTGTGTACAAAAATCCCATTGAACATGCTCTTGAGGAACATTCTGAGTATCCCCACTTGCTGGTCATTTCCGGTATGAAGATTGCACAAAGTGGCCATAAAACTTAAATTTTCGGACTCGGGGATATGAGAGGCAGATTTTGATATAAACTTTGTGTCTCTAGCATGCTTAGTTCATGAGTTATTGTCAAACATAGCGCAGAATTTGTTTCAAACCGTTTTTTGGCAGGAAATGTCTTGCATGTGTTGATACGTAGCCCCAGTTGGTGGTGGTAGCAAGCCTACTTCCTGGCCGCTCTCCTCGCCTACAAAATCGTCACAGAAACGAAACTAAAACGAGGAGAAAGCCCTTGAGATGGGCTTTCCAATGGTATAAAACTTGTACAAATCCATCATTATTTTGAGGGTGATTTGGCCGTCCTTAGGTTGTATTTCTGTCTTTGACAGGTCTGTGTACAAAAATCCCATTGAACATGCTCTTGAGGAACATTCTGAGTATCCCCACTTGCTGGTCATTTCCGGTATGAAGATTGCACAAAGTGGCCATAAAACTTAAATTTTCGGACTCGGGGATATGAGAGGCAGATTTTGATATAAACTTTGTGTCTCTAGCATGCTTCGTTCATGAGTTATTGTCAAACATAGCGCAGAATTTGTTTCAAACCGTTTTTTGGCAGGAAATGTCTTGCATGTGTTGATACGTAGCCCCAGTTGGCGGTGGTAGCAAGCCTACTTCCTGGCCGCTCTCCTCGCTTACAAAATCGTCACAGAAACGAAACTACGACGAGGAGAAAGCCCTTGAGATGGGCTTTGCTATGGTATAAAACTTGTACAAATCCATTATTATTCTGTGGGTGATTTGGCCGTCCTTAGGTTGTATTTCTCTCTTTGACAGTTCTGTGTACAAAAATCCCATTGAACATGCTCTTGAAGAACATTCTGAGTATTCCCACTTGCTGGTCATTTCCGGTATGAAGATTGCACAAAGTGGCCATAAAAGTTTAATTTTCGGACTCGGGGATATGAGAGGCAGATTTTGATATAAACTTTGTGTCTCTAGCATGCTTACTTCATGAGTTATTGTCAAACATAGCGCAGAATTTGTTTCAAACCGTTTTTTTGGCAGGAAATGTCTTGCATGTGTTTATACGTAGCCCCAGTTGGTGGTGGTAGCAAGCCTACTTCCTGGCCGCTCTCCTCGCCTACAAAATCGTCACAGAAACGAAACAAGGACGAGGAGAAAGCCCTTGAGATGGGCTTTCCAATGGTATAAAACTTGTACAAATCCATCATTATTTTGAGGGTGATTTGGCCGTCCTTAGGTTGTATTTCTGTCTTTGACAGGTCTGTGTACAAAAATCCCATTGAACATGCTCTTGAGGAACATTCTGAGTATCCCCACTTGCTGGTCATTTCCGGTATGAAGATTGCACAAAGTGGCCATAAAACTTAAATTTTCGGACTCGGGGATATGAGAGGCAGATTTTGATATAAACTTTGTGTCTCTAGCATGCTTAGTTCATGAGTTATTGTCAAACATAGCGCAGAATTTGTTTCAAACCGTTTTTGGCAGGAAATGTCTTGCATGTGTTGATACGTAGCCCCAGTTGGCGGTGGTAGCAAGCCTACTTCCTGGCCGCTCTCCTCGCTTACAAAATCGTCACAGAAACGAAACTAGGACGAGGAGAAAGCCCTTGAGATGGGCTTTCCAATGGTATAAAACTTGTACAAATCCATTATTATTCTGAGGGTGATTTGGCCGTCCTTAGGTTGTATTTCTGTCTTTGACAGGTCTGTGTACAAAAATCCCATTGAACATGCTCTTGAGGAACATTCTGAGTATCCCCACTTGCTGGTCATTTCCGGTATGAAGATTGCACAAAGTGGCCATAAAACTTAAATTTTCGGACTCGGGGATATGAGAGGCAGATTTTGATATAAACTTTGTGTCTCTAGCATGCTTAGTTCATGAGTTATTGTCAAACATAGCGCAGAATTTGTTTCAAACCGTTTTTTGGCAGGAAATGTCTTGCGTGTGTTGATACGTAGCCCCAGTTGGTGGTGTAAGCAAGCCTACTTCCTGGCCGCTCTCCTCGCCTACAAAATCGTCACAGAAACGAAACTACGACGAGGAGAAAGCCCTTGAGATGGGCTTTCCAATGGTATAAAACTTGTACAAATCCATCATTATTTTGAGGGTGATTTGGCCGTCCTTAGGTTGTATTTCTGTCTTTGACAGGTCTGTGTACAAAAATCCCATTGAACATGCTCTTGAGGAACATTCTGAGTATCCCCACTTGCTGGTCATTTCCGGTATGAAGATTGCACAAAGTGGCCATAAAACTTAAATTTTCGGACTCGGGGATATGAGAGGCAGATTTTGATATAAACTTTGTGTCTCTAGCATGCTTAGTTCATGAGTTATTGTCAAACATAGCGCAGAATTTGTTTCAAACCGTTTTTGGCAGGAAATGTCTTGCATGTGTTGATACGTAGCCCCAGTTGGCGGTGGTAGCAAGCCTACTTCCTGGCCGCTCTCCTCGCCTACAAAATCGTCACAGAAACGAAACTACGACGAGGAGAAAGCCCTTGAGATGGGCTTTCCAATGGTATAAAACTTGTACAAATCCATCATTATTTTGAGGGTGATTTGGCCGTCCTTAGGTTGTATTTCTGTCTTTGACAGGTCTGTGTACAAAAATCCCATTGAACATGCTCTTGAGGAACATTCTGAGTATCCCCACTTGCTGGTCATTTCCGGTATGAAGATTGCACAAAGTGGCCATAAAACTTAAATTTTCGGACTCGGGGATATGAGAGGCAGATTTTGATATAAACTTTGTGTCTCTAGCATGCTTAGTTCATGAGTTATTGTCAAACATAGCGCAGAATTTGTTTCAAACCGTTTTTGGCAGGAAATGTCTTGCATGTGTTGATACGTAGCCCCAGTTGGCGGTGGTAGCAAGCCTACTTCCTGGCCGCTCTCCTCGCTTACAAAATCGTCACAGAAACGAAACTACGACGAGGAGAAAGCCCTTGAGATGGGCTTTCCAATGGTATAAAACTTGTACAAATCCATTATTATTCTGAGGGTGATTTGGCCGTCCTTAGGTTGTATTTCTGTCTTTGACAGGTCTGTGTACAAAAATCCCATTGAACATGCTCTTGAGGAACATTCTGAGTATCCCCACTTGCTGGTCATTTCCGGTATGAAGATTGCACAAAGTGGCCATAAAACTTAAATTTTCGGACTCGGGGATATGAGAGGCAGATTTTGATATAAACTTTGTGTCACTAGCATGCTTAGTTCATGAGTTATTGTCAAACATAGCGCAGAATTTTTTGGCAGGAAATGTCTTGCATGTGTTGATACGTAGCCCCAGTTGGTGGTGGTAGCAAGCCTACTTCCTGGCCGCTCTCCTCGCCTACAAAATCGTCACAGAAACGAAACAAAAACGAGGGGAAAGCCCTTGAGATGGGCTTTCCAATGGTATAAAACTTGTACAAATCCATCATTATTTTGAGGGTGATTTGGCCGTCCTTAGGTTGTATTTCTGTCTTTGACAGGTCTGTGTACAAAAATCCCATTGAACATGCTCTTGAGGAACATTCTGAGTATCCCCACTTGCTGGTCATTTCCGGTATGAAGATTGCACAAAGTGGCCATAAAACTTAAATTTTCGGACTCGGGGATATGAGAGGCAGATTTTGATATAAACTTTGTGTCTCTAGCATGCTTAGTTCATGAGTTATTGTCAAACATAGCGCAGAATTTGTTTCAAACCGTTTTTGGCAGGAAATGTCTTGCATGTGTTGATACGTAGCCCCAGTTGGTGGTGGTAGCAAGCCTACTTCCTGGCCGCTCTCCTCGCCTACAAAATCGTCACAGAAACGAAACTACGACGAGGAGAAAGCCCTTGAGATGGGCTTTCCAATGGTATAAAACTTGTACAAATCCATTATTATTCTGAGGGTGATTTGGCCGTCCTTAGGTTGTATTTCTGTCTTTGACAGGTCTGTGTACAAAAATCCCATTGAACATGCTCTTGAGGAACATTCTGAGTATCCCCACTTGCTGGTCATTTCCGGTATGAAGATTGCACAAAGTGGCCATAAAACTTAAATTTTCGGACTCGGGGATATGAGAGGCAGATTTTGATATAAACTTTGTGTCTCTAGCATGCTTAGTTCATGAGTTATTGTCAAACATAGCGCAGAATTTGTTTCAAACCGTTTTTGGGCAGGAAATGTCTTGCATGTGTTGATACGAAGCCCCAGTTGGTGGTGGTATTAAGCCTACTTCCTGGCCGCTCTTCTCGCCTACAAAATCGTTACAGAAACGAAACTAGGACGAGGAGAAAGCCCTTGAGATGGGCTTTCCAATGGTATAAAACTTGTACAAATCCATTATTATTCTGAGGGTGATTTGGCCGTCCTTAGGTTGTATTTCTGTCTTTGACAGGTCTGTGTACAAAAATCCCATTGAACATGCTCTTGAGGAACATTCTGAGTATCCCCACTTGCTGGTCATTTCCGGTATGAAGATTGCACAAAGTGGCCATAAAACTTAAATTTTCGGACTCGGGGATATGAGAGGCAGATTTTGATATAAACTTTGTGTCTCTAGCATGCTTAGTTCATGAGTTATTGTCAAACATAGCGCAGAATTTGTTTCAAACCGTTTTTTTGGCAGGAAATGTCTTGCATGTGTTGATACGTAGCCCCAGTTGGTGGTGGTAGCAAGCCTACTTCCTGGCCGCTCTCCTCGCCTACAAAATCGTCACAGAAACGAAACTAGGACGAGGAGAAAGCCCTTGAGATGGGCTTTCCAATGGTATAAAACTTGTACAAATCCATCATTATTTTGAGGGTGATTTGGCCGTCCTTAGGTTGTATTTCTGTCTTTGACAGGTCTGTGTACAAAAATCCCATTGAACATGCTCTTGAGGAACATTCTGAGTATCCCCACTTGCTGGTCATTTCCGGTATGAAGATTGCACAAAGTGGCCATAAAACTTAAATTTTCGGACTCGGGGATATGAGAGGCAGATTTTGATATAAACTTTGTGTCTCTAGCATGCTTAAATCATGAGTTATTGTCAAACATAGCGCAGAATTTGTTTCAAACCGTTTTTGGCAGGAAATGTCTTGCATGTGTTGATACGTAGCCCCAGTTGGCGGTGGTAGCAAGCCTACTTCCTGGCCGCTCTCCTCGCTTACAAAATCGTCACAGAAACGAAACTACGACGAGGAGAAAGCCCTTGAGATGGGCTTTCCAATGGTATAAAACTTGTACAAATCCATTATTATTCTGAGGGTGATTTGGCCGTCCTTAGGTTGTATTTCTGTCTTTGACAGGTCTGTGTACAAAAATCCCATTGAACATGCTCTTGAGGAACATTCTGAGTATCCCCACTTGCTGGTCATTTCCGGTATGAAGATTGCACAAAGTGGCCATAAAACTTAAATTTTCGGACTCGGGGATATGAGAGGCAGATTTTGATATAAACTTTGTGTCTCTAGCATGCTTAGTTCATGAGTTATTGTCAAACATAGCGCAGAATTTGTTTCAAACCGTTTTTTGGCAGGAAATGTCTTGCATGTGTTGATACGTAGCCCCAGTTGGTGGTGGTAGCAAGCCTACTTCCTGGCCGCTCTCCTCGCCTACAAAATCGTCACAGAAACGAAACTAGGACGAGGATAAAGCCCTTGAGATGGGCTTTCCAATGGTATAAAACTTGTACAAATCCATCATTATTTTGAGGGTGATTTGGCCGTCCTTAGGTTGTATTTCTGTCTTTGACAGGTCTGTGTACAAAAATCCCATTGAACATGCTCTTGAGGAACATTCTGAGTATCCCCACTTGCTGGTCATTTCCGGTATGAAGATTGCACAAAGTGGCCATAAAACTTAAATTTTCGGACTCGGGGATATGAGAGGCAGATTTTGATATAAACTTTGTGTCTCTAGCATGCTTAGTTCATGAGTTATTGTCAAACATAGCGCAGAATTTGTTTCAAACCGTTTTTTGGCAGGAAATGTCTTGCATGTGTTGATACGTAGCCCCAGTTGGTGGTGTAAGCAAGCCTACTTCCTGGCCGCTCTCCTCGCCTACAAAATCGTCACAGAAACGAAACCACGACGAGGAGAAAGCTCTTGAGATGGGCTTTCCAATGGTATAAAACTTGTACAAATCCATCATTATTTTGAGGGTGATTTGGCCGTCCTTAGGTTGTATTTCTGTCTTTGACAGGTCTGTGTACAAAAATCCCATTGAACATGCTCTTGAGGAACATTCTGAGTATCCCCACTTGCTGGTCATTTCCGGTATGAAGATTGCACAAAGTGGCCATAAAACTTAAATTTTCGGACTCGGGGATATGAGAGGCAGATTTTGATATAAACTTTGTGTCTCTAGCATGCTTAGTTCATGAGTTATTGTCAAACATAGCGCAGAATTTGTTTCAAACCGTTTTTTGGCAGGAAATGTCTTGCATGTGTTGATACGTAGCCCCAGTTGGTGGTGGTAGCAAGCCTACTTCCTGGCCGCTCTCCTCGCCTACAAAATCGTCACAGAAACGAAACTACGACGAGGAGAAAGCCCTTGAGATGGGCTTTCCAATGGTATAAAACTTGTACAAATCCATCATTATTTTGAGGGTGATTTGGCCGTCCTTAGGTTGTATTTCTGTCTTTGACAGGTCTGTGTACAAAAATCCCATTGAACATGCTCTTGAGGAACATTCTGAGTATCCCCACTTGCTGGTCATTTCCGGTATGAAGATTGCACAAAGTGGCCATAAAACTTAAATTTTCGGACTCGGGGATATGAGAGGCAGATTTTGATATAAACTTTGTGTCTCTAGCATGCTTAGTTCATGAGTTATTGTCAAACATAGCGCAGAATTTGTTTCAAACCGTTTTTGGCAGGAAATGTCTTGCATGTGTTGATACGTAGCCCCAGTTGGTGGTGGTAGCAAGCCTACTTCCTGGCCGCTCTCCTCGCCTACAAAATCGTCACAGAAACGAAACTAGGACGAGGAGAAAGCCCTTGAGATGGGCTTTCCAATGGTATAAAACTTGTACAAATCCATCATTATTTTGAGGGTGATTTGGCCGTCCTTAGGTTGTATTTCTGTCTTTGACAGGTCTGTGTACAAAAATCCCATTGAACATGCTCTTGAGGAACATTCTGAGTATCCCCACTTGCTGGTCATTTCCGGTATGAAGATTGCACAAAGTGGCCATAAAACTTAAATTTTCGGACTCGGGGATATGAGAGGCAGATTTTGATATAAACTTTGTGTCTCTAGCATGCTTAGTTCATGAGTTATTGTCAAACATAGCGCAGAATTTGTTTCAAACCGTTTTTGGCAGGAAATGTCTTGCATGTGTTGATACGTAGCCCCAGTTGGCGGTGGTAGCAAGCCTACTTCCTGGCCGCTCTCCTCGCTTACAAAATCGTCACAGAAACGAAACTAGAACGAGGAGAGAGCCCTTGAGATGGGCTTTCCAATGGTATAAAACTTGTACAAATCCATTATTATTCTGAGGGTGATTTGGCCGTCCTTAGGTTGTATTTCTGTCTTTGACAGTTCTGTGTACAAAAATCCCATTGAACATGCTCTTGAGGAACATTCTGAGTATCCCCACTTGCTGGTCATTTCCGGTATGAAGATTGCACAAAGTGGCCATAAAACTTAAATTTTCGGACTCGGGGATATGAGAGGCAGATTTTGATATAAACTTTGTGTCTCTAGCATGCTTAGTTCATGAGTTATTGTCAAACATAGCGCAGAATTTGTTTCAAACCGTTTTTGGCAGGAAATGTCTTGCATGTGTTGATACGTAGCCCCAGTTGGTGGTGGTAGCAAGCCTACTTCCTGGCCGCTCTCCTCGCCTACAAAATCGTCACAGAAACGAAACTAAAACGAGGAGAAAGCCCTTGAGATGGGCTTTCCAATGGTATAAAACTTGTACAAATCCATCATTATTTTGAGGGTGATTTGGCCGTCCTTAGGTTGTATTTCTGTCTTTGACAGGTCTGTGTACAAAAATCCCATTGAACATGCTCTTGAGGAACATTCTGAGTATCCCCACTTGCTGGTCATTTCCGGTATGAAGATTGCACAAAGTGGCCATAAAACTTAAATTTTCGGACTCGGGGATATGAGAGGCAGATTTTGATATAAACTTTGTGTCTCTAGCATGCTTAGTTCATGAGTTATTGTCAAACATAGCGCAGAATTTGTTTCAAACCGTTTTTTTGGCAGGAAATGTCTTGCATGTGTTGATACGTAGCCCCAGTTGGTGGTGGTAGCAAGCCTACTTCCTGGCCGCTCTCCTCGCTTACAAAATCGTCACAGAAACGAAACTAGGACGAGGAGAGAGCCCTTGAGATGGGCTTTCCAATGGTATAAAACTTGTACAAATCCATTATTATTCTGAGGGTGATTTGGCCGTCCTTAGGTTGTATTTCTGTCTTTGACAGTTCTGTGTACAAAAATCCCATTGAACATGCTCTTGAGGAACATTCTGAGTATCCCCACTTGCTGGTCATTTCCGGTATGAAGATTGCACAAAGTGGCCATAAAACTTAAATTTTCGGACTCGGGGATATGAGAGGCAGATTTTGATATAAACTTTGTGTCTCTAGCATGCTTAGTTCATGAGTTATTGTCAAACATAGCGCAGAATTTGTTTCAAAAAGTTTTTTGGGCAGGGAATGTCTTGCATGTGTTGATACGTAGCCCCAGTTGGTGGTGGTAGCAAGCCTACTTCCTGGCCGCTCTCCTCGCCTACAAAATCGTCACAGAAACGAAACTACAACGAGGAGAAAGCCCTTGAGATGGGCTTTCCAATGGTATAAAACTTGTACAAATCCATCATTATTTTGAGGGTGATTTGGCCGTCCTTAGGTTGTATTTCTGTCTTTGACAGGTCTGTGTACAAAAATCCCATTGAACATGCTCTTGAGGAACATTCTGAGTATCCCCACTTGCTGGTCATTTCCGGTATGAAGATTGCACAAAGTGGCCATAAAACTTAAATTTTCGGACTCGGGGATATGAGAGGCAGATTTTGATATAAACTTTGTGTCTCTAGCATGCTTAGTTCATGAGTTATTGTCAAACATAGCGCAGAATTTGTTTCAAACCGTTTTTTGGCAGGAAATGTCTTGCATGTGTTGATACGTAGCCCCAGTTGGTGGTGGTAGCAAGCCTACTTCCTGGCCGCTCTCCTCGCCTACAAAATCGTCACAGAAACGAAACTAGAACGAGGAGAAAGCCCTTGAGATGGGCTTTCCAATGGTATAAAACTTGTACAAATCCATCATTATTTTGAGGGTGATTTGGCCGTCCTTAGGTTGTATTTCTGTCTTTGACAGGTCTGTGTACAAAAATCCCATTGAACATGCTCTTGAGGAACATTCTGAGTATCCCCACTTGCTGGTCATTTCCGGTATGAAGATTGCACAAAGTGGCCATAAAACTTAAATTTTCGGACTCGGGGATATGAGAGGCAGATTTTGATATAAACTTTGTGTCTCTAGCATGCTTAGTTCATGAGTTATTGTCAAACATAGCGCAGAATTTGTTTCAAACCGTTTTTGGCAGGAAATGTCTTGCATGTGTTGATACGTAGCCCCAGTTGGTGGTGGTAGCAAGCCTACTTCCTGGCCGCTCTCCTCGCCTACAAAATCGTCACAGAAACGAAACTAGGACGAGGAGAAAGCCCTTGAGATGGGCTTTCCAATGGTATAAAACTTGTACAAATCCATCATTATTTTGAGGGTGATTTGGCCGTCCTTAGGTTGTATTTCTGTCTTTGACAGGTCTGTGTACAAAAATCCCATTGAACATGCTCTTGAGGAACATTCTGAGTATCCCCACTTGCTGGTCATTTCCGGTATGAAGATTGCACAAAGTGGCCATAAAACTTAAATTTTCGGACTCGGGGATATGAGAGGCAGATTTTGATATAAACTTTGTGTCTCTAGCATGCTTAGTTCATGAGTTATTGTCAAACATAGCGCAGAATTTATTAGAAACCGGTTTTCGACAGGAAATGTCTTGCTTGTGTTGATACGTAGCCCCAGTTGGTGGTGGTAGCAAGCCTACTTCCTGGCCGCTCTCCTCGCCTACAAAATCGTCACAGAAACGAAACAAGGACGAGGAGAAAGCCCTTGAGATGGGCTTTCCAATGGTATAAAACTTGTACAAATCCATCATTATTTTGAGGGTGATTTGGCCGTCCTTAGGTTGTATTTCTGTCTTTGACAGGTCTGTGTACAAAAATCCCATTGAACATGCTCTTGAGGAACATTCTGAGTATCCCCACTTGCTGGTCATTTCCGGTATGAAGATTGCACAAAGTGGCCATAAAACTTAAATTTTCGGACTCGGGGATATGAGAGGCAGATTTTGATATAAACTTTGTGTCTCTAGCATGCTTAGTTCATGAGTTATTGTCAAACATAGCGCAGAATTTGTTTCAAACCGTTTTTGGCAGGAAATGTCTTGCATGTGTTGATACGTAGCCCCAGTTGGTGGTGGTAGCAAGCCTACTTCCTGGCCGCTCTCCTCGCCTACAAAATCGTCACAGAAACGAAACTAGGACGAGGAGAAAGCCCTTGAGATGGGCTTTCCAATGGTATAAAACTTGTACAAATCCATCATTATTTTGAGGGTGATTTGGCCGTCCTTAGGTTGTATTTCTGTCTTTGACAGGTCTGTGTACAAAAATCCCATTGAACATGCTCTTGAGGAACATTCTGAGTATCCCCACTTGCTGGTCATTTCCGGTATGAAGATTGCACAAAGTGGCCATAAAACTTAAATTTTCGGACTCGGGGATATGAGAGGCAGATTTTGATATAAACTTTGTGTCTCTAGCATGCTTAGTTCATGAGTTATTGTCAAACATAGCGCAGAATTTGTTTCAAACCGGGTGTTTTTGGCAGGAAATGTCTTGCATGTGTTGATACGTAGCCCCAGTTGGTGGTGGTAGCAAGCCTACTTCCTGGCCGCTCTCCTAGCCTACAAAATCGTCACAGAAACGAAACTAGGACGAGGAGAAAGCCCTTGAGATGGGCTTTCCAATGGTATAAAACTTGTACAAATCCATTATTATTTTGAGGGTGATTTGGCCGTCCTTAGGTTGTATTTCTGTCTTTGACAGGTCTGTGTACAAAAATCCCATTGAACATGCTCTTGAGGAACATTCTGAGTATCCCCACTTGCTGGTCATTTCCGGTATGAAGATTGCACAAAGTGGCCATAAAACTTAAATTTTCGGACTCGGGGATATGAGAGGCAGATTTTGATATAAACTTTGTGTCTCTAGCATGCTTAGTTCATGAGTTATTGTCAAACATAGCGCAGAATTTGTTTCAAACCGTTTTGGGCAGGAAATGTCTTGCATGTGTTGATACGTAGCCCCAGTTGGTGGTGGTAGCAAGCCTACTTCCTGGCCGCTCTCCTCGCCTACAAAATCGTCACAGAAACGAAACTACGACGAGGAGAAAGCCCTTGAGATGGGCTTTCCAATGGTATAAAACTTGTACAAATCCATCATTATTTTGAGGGTGATTTGGCCGTCCTTAGGTTGTATTTCTGTCTTTGACAGGTCTGTGTACAAAAATCCCATTGAACATGCTCTTGAGGAACATTCTGAGTATCCCCACTTGCTGGTCATTTCCGGTATGAAGATTGCACAAAGTGGCCATAAAACTTAAATTTTCGGACTCGGGGATATGAGAGGCAGATTTTGATATAAACTTTGTGTCTCTAGCATGCTTAGTTCATGAGTTATTGTCAAACATAGCGCAGAATTTGTTTCAAACCGTTTTTGGCAGGAAATGTCTTGCATGTGTTGATACGTAGCCCCAGTTGGTGGTGGTAGCAAGCCTACTTCCTGGCCGCTCTCCTCGCCTACAAAATCGTCACAGAAACGAAACTAGGACGAGGAGAAAGCCCTTGAGATGGGCTTTCCAATGGTATAAAACTTGTACAAATCCATCATTATTTTGAGGGTGATTTGGCCGTCCTTAGGTTGTATTTCTGTCTTTGACAGGTCTGTGTACAAAAATCCCATTGAACATGCTCTTGAGGAACATTCTGAGTATCCCCACTTGCTGGTCATTTCCGGTATGAAGATTGCACAAAGTGGCCATAAAACTTAAATTTTCGGACTCGGGGATATGAGAGGCAGATTTTGATATAAACTTTGTGTCTCTAGCATGCTTAGTTCATGAGTTATTGTCAAACATAGCGCAGAATTTGTTTCAAACCGTTTTTTGGCAGGAAATGTCTTGCATGTGTTGATACGTAGCCCCAGTTGGTGGTGGTAGCAAGCCTACTTCCTGGCCGCTCTCCTCGCTTACAAAATCGTCACAGAAACGAAACTAGGACGAGGAGAAAGCCCTTGAGATGGGCTTTCCAATGGTATAAAACTTGTACAAATCCATCATTATTTTGAGGGTGATTTGGCCGTCCTTAGGTTGTATTTCTGTCTTTGACAGGTCTGTGTACAAAAATCCCATTGAACATGCTCTTGAGGAACATTCTGAGTATCCCCACTTGCTGGTCATTTCCGGTATGAAGATTGCACAAAGTGGCCATAAAACTTAAATTTTCGGACTCGGGGATATGAGAGGCAGATTTTGATATAAACTTTGTGTCTCTAGCATGCTTAGTTCATGAGTTATTGTCAAACATAGCGCAGAATTTGTTTCAAACCGTTTTTTGGCAGGAAATGTCTTGCATGTGTTGATACGTAGCCCCAGTTGGTGGTGGTAGCAAGCCTACTTCCTGGCCGCTCTCCTCGCCTACAAAATCGTCACAGAAACGAAACTAGGACGAGGAGAAAGCCCTTGAGATGGGCTTTCCAATGGTATAAAACTTGTACAAATCCATCATTATTTTGAGGGTGATTTGGCCGTCCTTAGGTTGTATTTCTGTCTTTGACAGGTCTGTGTACAAAAATCCCATTGAACATGCTCTTGAGGAACATTCTGAGTATCCCCACTTGCTGGTCATTTCCGGTATGAAGATTGCACAAAGTGGCCATAAAACTTAAATTTTCGGACTCGGGGATATGAGAGGCAGATTTTGATATAAACTTTGTGTCTCTAGCATGCTTAGTTCATGAGTTATTGTCAAACATAGCGCAGAATTTGTTTCAAACCGTTTTTGGGCTGGAAATGTCTTGCATGTGTTGATACGTAGCCCCAGTTGGTGGTGGTAGCAAGCCTACTTCCTGGCCGCTCTCCTCGCCTACAAAATCGTCACAGAAACGAAACTAGGACGAGGAGAAAGCCCTTGAGATGGGCTTTCCAATGGTATAAAACTTGTACAAATCCATTATTATTCTGAGGGTGATTTGGCCGTCCTTAGGTTGTATTTCTGTCTTTGACAGGTCTGTGTACAAAAATCCCATTGAACATGCTCTTGAGGAACATTCTGAGTATCCCCACTTGCTGGTCATTTCCGGTATGAAGATTGCACAAAGTGGCCATAAAACTTAAATTTTCGGACTCGGGGATATGAGAGGCAGATTTTGATATAAACTTTGTGTCTCTAGCATGCTTAGTTCATGAGTTATTGTCAAACATAGCGCAGAATTTGTTTCAAACCGTTTTTTTGGCAGGAAATGTCTTGCGTGTGTTGATACGTAGCCCCAGTTGGTGGTGGTAGCAAGCCTACTTCCTGGCCGCTCTCCTCGCCTACAAAATCGTCACAGAAACGAAACTAGGACGAGGAGAAAGCCCTTGAGATGGGCTTTCCAATGGTATAAAACTTGTACAAATCCATCATTATTTTGAGGGTGATTTGGCCGTCCTTAGGTTGTATTTCTGTCTTTGACAGGTCTGTGTACAAAAATCCCATTGAACATGCTCTTGAGGAACATTCTGAGTATCCCCACTTGCTGGTCATTTCCGGTATGAAGATTGCACAAAGTGGCCATAAAACTTAAATTTTCGGACTCGGGGATATGAGAGGCAGATTTTGATATAAACTTTGTGTCTCTAGCATGCTTAGTTCATGAGTTATTGTCAAACATAGCGCAGAATTTGTTTCAAACCGTTTTTGGCAGGAAATGTCTTGCATGTGTTGATACGTAGCCCCAGTTGGTGGTGGTAGCAAGCCTACTTCCTGGCCGCTCTGCTCGCCTACAAAATCGTCACAGAAACGAAACTGGGACGAGGAGAAAGCCCTTGAGATGGGCTTTCCAATGGTGTAAAACTTGTACAAATCCATTATTATTCTGAGGGTGATTTGGCCGTCCTTAGGTTGTATTTCTCTCTTTGACAGTTCTGTGTACAAAAATCCCATTGAACATGCTCTTGAGGAACATTCTGAGTATCCCCACTTGCTGGTCATTTCCGGTATGAAGATTGCACAAAGTGGCCATAAAACTTAAATTTTCGGACTCGGGGATATGAGAGGCAGATTTTGATATAAACTTTGTGTCTCTAGCATGCTTAGTTCATGAGTTATTGTCAAACATAGCGCAGAATTTGTTTCAAACCGTTTTTGGCAGGAAATGTCTTGCATGTGTTGATACGTAGCCCCAGTTGGTGGTGGTAGCAAGCCTACTTCCTGGCCGCTCTCCTCGCCTACAAAATCGTCACAGAAACGAAACAAGGACGAGGAGAAAGCCCTTGAGATGGGCTTTCCCCTGGGATAAACCTGGTACAAATCCCTCATTATTTTGAGGGTGATTTGGCCTTCCTTAGGTTGTATTGATGTTTTTGTGAGGTCTGTGGTGTTATATCCCTTTGTACATGCTCTTGAGGAACATTCTGAGTATCCCCACTTGCTGGTCATTTCCGGTATGAAGATTGCACAAAGTGGCCATAAAACTTAAATTTTCGGACTCGGGGATATGAGAGGCAGATTTTGATATAAACTTTGTGTCTCTAGCATGCTTAGTTCATGAGTTATTGTCAAACATAGCGCAGAGTTTGTTTCAAACCGTTTTTTGGGGCAGGAAATGTCTTGCATGTGTTGATACGTAGCCCGAGTTGGTGGTAGCAAGCCTACTTCCTGGCCGCTCTCCTCGCCTACAAAATCGTCACAGAAACGAAACTACGACGAGGAGAGAGCCCTTGAGATGGGCTTTCCAATGGTATAAAACTTGTACAAATCCATTATTATTCTGAGGGTGATTTGGCCGTCCTTAGGTTGTATTTCTGTCTTTGACAGTTCTGTGTACAAAAATCGCATTGAACATGCTCTTGAGGAACATTCTGAGTATCCCCACTTGCTGGTCATTTCCGGTATGAAGATTGCACAAAGTGGCCATAAAACTTAAATTTTCGGACTCGGGGATATGAGAGGCAGATTTTGATATAAACTTTGTGTCTCTAGCATGCTTAGTTCATGAGTTATTGTCAAACATAGCGCAGAATTTGTTTCAAACCGTTTTTGGCAGGAAATGTCTTGCATGTGTTGATACGTAGCCCCAGTTGGTGGTGGTAGCAAGCCTACTTCCTGGCCGCTCTCCTCGCCTACAAAATCGTCACAGAAACGAAACTACAACGAGGAGAGAGCCCTTGAGATGGGCTTTCCAATGGTATAAAACTTGTACAAATCCATTATTATTCTGAGGGTGATTTGGCCGTCCTTAGGTTGTATTTCTCTCTTTGACAGTTCTGTGTACAAAAATCCCATTGAACATGCTCTTGAGGAACATTCTGAGTATCCCCACTTGCTGGTCATTTCCGGTATGAAGATTGCACAAAGTGGCCATAAAACTTAAATTTTCGGACTCGGGGATATGAGAGGCAGATTTTGATATAAACTTTGTGTCTCTAGCATGCTTAGTTCATGAGTTATTGTCAAACATAGCGCAGAATTTGTTTCAAACCGTTTCTTTGGCAGGAAATGTCTTGCATGTGTTGATACGTAGCCCCAGTTGGTGGTGGTAGCAAGCCTACTTCCTGGCCGCTCTCCTCGCCTACAAAATCGTCACAGAAACGAAACTAGAACGAGGTGAGGGCCCTTGAGATGGGCTTTCCAATGGTATAAAACTTGTACAAATCCATCATTATTTTGAGGGTGATTTGGCCGTCCTTAGGTTGTATTTCTGTCTTTGACAGTTCTGTGTACAAAAATCCCATTGAACATGCTCTTGAGGAACATTCTGAGTATCCCCACTTGCTGGTCATTTCCGGTATGAAGATTGCACAAAGTGGCCATAAAACTTAAATTTTCGGACTCGGGGATATGAGAGGCAGATTTTGATATAAACTTTGTGTCTCTAGCATGCTTAGTTCATGAGTTATTGTCAAACATAGCGCAGAATTTGTTTCAAACCGTTTTTTGGCAGGAAATGTCTTGCATGTGTTAATACGTAGCCCCAGTTGGTGGTGGTAGCAAGCCTACTTCCTGGCCGCTCTCCTCGCCTACAAAATCGTCACAGAAACGAAATTAGGACGAGGAGAGAGTCCTTGAGATAGGCTTTCCAATGGTATAAAACCTGTACAAATCCATTATTATTCTGAGGGTGATTTGGCCGTCCTTAGGTTGTATTTCTGTCTTTGACAGTTCTGTGTACAAAAATCGCATTGAACATGCTCTTGAGGAACATTCTGAGTATCCCCACTTGCTGGTCATTTCCGGTATGAAGATTGCACAAAGTGGCAATAAAAGTTAAATTTTCGGACTCGGGGATATGAGAGGCAGATTTTGATATAAACTTTGTGTCTCTAGCATGCTTAGTTCATGAGTTATTGTCAAACATAGCGCAGAATTTGTTTCAAACCGTTTTTTGGCAGGAAATGTCTTGCGTGTGTTGATACGTAGCCCCAGTTGGTGGTGGTAGCAAGCCTACTTCCTGGCCGCTCTCCTCGCCTACAAAATCGTCACAGAAACGAAACAACAACGAGGAGAAAGCCCTTGAGATGGGCTTTCCAATGGTATAAAACTTGTACAAATCCATCATTATTTTGAGGGTGATTTGGCCGTCCTTAGGTTGTATTTCTGTCTTTGACAGGTCTGTGTACAAAAATCGCATTGAACATGCTCTTGAGGAACATTCTGAGTATCCCCACTTGCTGGTCATTTCCGGTATGAAGATTGCACAAAGTGGCCATAAAACTTAAATTTTCGGACTCGGGGATATGAGAGGCAGATTTTGATATAAACTTTGTGTCTCTAGCATGCTTAGTTCATGAGTTATTGTCAAACATAGCGCAGAATTTGTTTCAAACCGTTTTTTTGGCAGGAAATGTCTTGCATGTGTTGATACGTAGCCCCAGTTGGTGGTGGTAGCAAGCCTACTTCCTGGCCGCTCTCCTCGCCTACAAAATCGTCACAGAAACGAAACTAGGACGAGGAGAAAGCCCTTGAGATGGGCTTTCCAATGGTATAAAACTTGTACAAATCCATCATTATTTTGAGGGTGATTTGGCCGTCCTTAGGTTGTATTTCTGTCTTTGACAGTTCTGTGTACAAAAATCCCATTGAACATGCTCTTGAGGAACATTCTGAGTATCCCCACTTGCTGGTCATTTCCGGTATGAAGATTGCACAAAGTGGCCATAAAACTTAAATTTTCGGACTCGGGGATATGAGAGGCAGATTTTGATATAAACTTTGTGTCTCTAGCATGCTTAGTTCATGAGTTATTGTCAAACATAGCGCAGAATTTGTTTCAAACCGTTTTTTGGCAGGAAATGTCTTGCATGTGTTGATACGTAGCCCCAGTTGGTGGTGGTAGCAAGCCTACTTCCTGGCCGCTCTCCTCGCCTACAAAATCGTCACAGAAACGAAACTGAAATGAAGAGAAAGCCCTTGAGATGGGCTTTCCAATGGTATAAAACTTGTACAAATCCATCGTTATTTTGAGGGTGATTTGGCCATCCTTAGGTTGTATTTCTGTCTTTGACAGGTCTGTGTACAAAAATCCCATTGAACATGCTCTTGAGGAACATTCTGAGTATCCCCACTTGCTGGTCATTTCCGGTATGAAGATTGCACAAAGTGGCCATAAAACTTAAATTTTCGGACTCGGGGATATGAGAGGCAGATTTTGATATAAACTTTGTGTCTCTAGCATGCTTAGTTCATTAGTTATTGTCAAACATAGCGGAGAATTTGTTTCAAACCGTTTTTTGGCAGGGAATGTCTTGCATGTGTTGATACGTAGCCCCAGTTGGTGGTGGTAGGAAGCCTACTTCCTGGCCGCTGTCCTCGCCTACAAAATCGTCACAGAAACGAAACTAGGACGAGGATAAAGCCCTTGAGATGGGCTTTCCAATGGTATAGAACTTGTACAAATCCATCGTTATTTTGAGGGTGATTTGGCCGTCCTTAGGTTGTATTTCTGTCTTTGACAGGTCTGTGTACAAAAATCCCATTGAACATGCTCTTGAGGAACATTCTGAGTATCCCCACTTGCTGGTCATTTCCGGTATGAAGATTGCACAAAGTGGCCATAAAACTTAAATTTTCGGACTCGGGGATATGAGAGGCAGATTTTGATATAAACTTTGTGTCTCTAGCATGCTTCGTTCATGAGTTATTGTCAAACATAGCGCAGAATTTGTTTCAAACCTTTTTTTGGCAGGAAATGTCTTGCATGTGTTGATACGTAGCCCCAGTTGGCGGTGGTAGCAAGCCTACTTCCTGGCCGCTCTCCTCGCTTACAAAATCGTCACAGAAACGAAACTACAACGAGGAGAAAGCCCTTGAGATGGGCTTTCCTATGGTATAAAACTTGTACAAATCCATCATTATTTTGAGGGTGATTTGGCCGTCCTTAGGTTGTATTTCTGTCTTTGACAGGTCTGTGTACAAAAATCCCATTGAACATGCTCTTGAGGAACATTCTGAGTATCCCCACTTGCTGGTCATTTCCGGTATGAAGATTGCACAAAGTGGCCTTAAATATTAATTTTCGGGCTCGGGAATATGAGAGGCAGATTTTGATATAAACTTTGTGTCTCTAGCATGCTTAAATCATGAGTTATTGTCAAATATAGCGCAGAATTTGTTTCAAACCGTTTTTCTTTTGGCAGGAAATGTCTTGCATGTGTTGATACGTAGCCCCAGTTGGCGGTGGTAGCAAGCCTACTTCCTGGCCGCTCTCCTCGCCTACAAAATGGTCACAGAAACGAAACTACAACGAGGAGAAAGCCCTTGAGATGGGCTTTCCTATGGTATAAAACTTGTACAAATCCATCATAAACTTTGTGTCTCTAGCATGCTTAAATCATGAGTTATTGTCAAATATAGCGCAGAATTTGTTTCAAACCGTTTTTTGGCAGGAAATGTCTTGCATGTGTTGATACGTAGCCCCAGTTGGCGGTGGTAGCAAGCCTACTTCCTGGCCGCTCTCCTCGCCTACAAAATCGTCACAGAAACGAAACTACGACGAGGAGAAAGCCCTTAAAATGGGCTTTCCAATGGTATAAAACTTGTACAAATCCATTATTATTCTGAGGGTGATTTGGCCGTCCTTGCTGGTCATTTCCGGTATGAAGATTGCACAAAGTGGCCATAAAACTTAAATTTTCGGACTCGGGGATATGAGAGGCAGATTTTGATATAAACTTTGTGTCTCTAGCATGCTTAGTTCATTAGTTATTGTCAAACATAGCGGAGAATTTGTTTCAAACCGTTTTTTGGCAGGGAATGTCTTGCATGTGTTGATACGTAGCCCCAGTTGGTGGTGGTAGGAAGCCTACTTCCTGGCCGCTGTCCTCGCCTACAAAATCGTCACAGAAACGAAACTAGGACGAGGATAAAGCCCTTGAGATGGGCTTTCCAATGGTATAGAACTTGTACAAATCCATCGTTATTTTGAGGGTGATTTGGCCGTCCTTAGGTTGTATTTCTGTCTTTGACAGGTCTGTGTACAAAAATCCCATTGAACATGCTCTTGAGGAACATTCTGAGTATCCCCACTTGCTGGTCATTTCCGGTATGAAGATTGCACAAAGTGGCCATAAAACTTAAATTTTCGGACTCGGGGATATGAGAGGCAGATTTTGATATAAACTTTGTGTCTCTAGCATGCTTCGTTCATGAGTTATTGTCAAACATAGCGCAGAATTTGTTTCAAACCGTTTTTTGGCAGGAAATGTCTTGCATGTGTTGATAAGTAGCCCCAGTTGGCGGTGGTAGCAAGCCTACTTCCTGGCCGCTCTTCTCGCTTACAAAATCGTCACAGAAACGAAACTAAAACGAGGGGAAAGCCCTTGAGATGGGCTTTCCAATGGTATAAAACTTGTACAAATCCATCATTATTTTGAGGGTGATTTGGCCGTCCTTAGGTTGTATTTCTGTCTTTGACAGGTCTGTGTACAAAAATCCCATTGAACATGCTCTTGAGGAACATTCTGAGTATCCCCACTTGCTGGTCATTTCCGGTATGAAGATTGCACAAAGTGGCCTTAAATATTAATTTTCGGGCTCGGGAATATGAGAGGCAGATTTTGATATAAACTTTGTGTCTCTAGCATGCTTAAATCATGAGTTATTGTCAAATATAGCGCAGAATTTGTTTCAAACCGTTTTTTGGCAGGAAATGTCTTGCATGTGTTGATACGTAGCCCCAGTTGGCGGTGGTAGCAAGCCTACTTCCTGGCCGCTCTCCTCGCCTACAAAATCGTCACAGAAACGAAACTACAACGAGGAGAAAGCCCTTGAGATGGGCTTTCCTATGGTATAAAACTTGTACAAATCCATCATAAACTTTGTGTCTCTAGCATGCTTAAATCATGAGTTATTGTCAAATATAGCGCAGAATTTGTTTCAAACCGTTTTTTGGCAGGAAATGTCTTGCATGTGTTGATACGTAGCCCCAGTTGGCGGTGGTAGCAAGCCTACTTCCTGGCCGCTCTCCTCGCCTACAAAATCGTCACAGAAACGAAACTACGACGAGGAGAAAGCCCTTAAAATGGGCTTTCCAATGGTATAAAACTTGTACAAATCCATTATTATTCTGAGGGTGATTTGGCCGTCCTTAGGTTGTATTTCTGTCTTTGACAGGTCTGTGTACAAAAATCCCATTGAACATGCTCTTGAGGAACATTCTGAGTATCCCCACTTGCTGGTCATTTCCGGTATGAAGATTGCACAAAGTGGCCATAAAACTTAAATTTTCGGACTCGGGGATATGAGAGGCAGATTTTGATATAAACTTTGTGTCTCTAGCATGCTTCGTTCATGAGTTATTGTCAAACATAGCGCAGAATTTGTTTCAAACCTTTTTTTGGCAGGAAATGTCTTGCATGTGTTGATACGTAGCCCCAGTTGGCGGTGGTAGCAAGCCTACTTCCTGGCCGCTCTCCTCGCTTACAAAATCGTCACAGAAACGAAACTACAACGAGGAGAAAGCCCTTGAGATGGGCTTTCCTATGGTATAAAACTTGTACAAATCCATCATTATTTTGAGGGTGATTTGGCCGTCCTTAGGTTGTATTTCTGTCTTTGACAGGTCTGTGTACAAAAATCCCATTGAACATGCTCTTGAGGAACATTCTGAGTATCCCCACTTGCTGGTCATTTCCGGTATGAAGATTGCACAAAGTGGCCTTAAATATTAATTTTCGGGCTCGGGAATATGAGAGGCAGATTTTGATATAAACTTTGTGTCTCTAGCATGCTTAAATCATGAGTTATTGTCAAATATAGCGCAGAATTTGTTTCAAACCGTTTTTTGGCAGGAAATGTCTTGCATGTGTTGATACGTAGCCCCAGTTGGCGGTGGTAGCAAGCCTACTTCCTGGCCGCTCTCCTCGCCTACAAAATGGTCACAGAAACGAAACTACAACGAGGAGAAAGCCCTTGAGATGGGCTTTCCTATGGTATAAAACTTGTACAAATCCATCATAAACTTTGTGTCTCTAGCATGCTTAAATCATGAGTTATTGTCAAATATAGCGCAGAATTTGTTTCAAACCGTTTTTTGGCAGGAAATGTCTTGCATGTGTTGATACGTAGCCCCAGTTGGCGGTGGTAGCAAGCCTACTTCCTGGCCGCTCTCCTCGCCTACAAAATCGTCACAGAAACGAAACTACGACGAGGAGAAAGCCCTTAAAATGGGCTTTCCAATGGTATAAAAGTTGTACAAATCCATTATTATTCTGAGGGTGATTTGGCCGTCCTTAGGTTGTATTTCTCTCTTTGACAGTTCTGTGTACAAAAATCCCATTGAACATGCTCTTGAAGAACATTCTGAGTATCCCCACTTGCTGGTCATTTCCGGTATGAAGATTGCACAAAGTGGCCATAAAACTTAAATTTTCGGACTCGGGGATATGAGAGGCAGATTTTGATATAAACTTTGTGTCTCTAGCATGCTTAGTTCATGAGTTATTGTCAAACATAGCGCAGAATTTGTTTCAAACCGTTTTTTTGGCAGGAAATGTCTTGCATGTGTTTATACGTAGCCCCAGTTGGTGGTGGTAGCAAGCCTACTTCCTGGCCGCTCTCCTCGCCTACAAAATCGTCACAGAAACGAAACAAGGACGAGGATAAAGCCCTTGAGATGGGCTTTCCAATGGTATAAAACTTGTACAAATCCATCATTATTTTGAGGGTGATTTGGCCGTCCTTAGGTTGTATTTCTGTCTTTGACAGGTCTGTGTACAAAAATCCCATTGAACGTGCTCTTGAGGAACATTCTGAGTATCCCCACTTGCTGGTCATTTCCGGTATGAAGATTGCACAAAGTGGCCATAAAACTTAAATTTTCGGACTCGGGGATATGAGAGGCAGATTTTGATATAAACTTTGTGTCTCTAGCATGCTTCGTTCATGAGTTATTGTCAAACATAGCGCAGAATTTGTTTCAAACCGTTTTTTGGCAGGAAATGTCTTGCATGTGTTGATACGTAGCCCCAGTTGGCGGTGGTAGCAAGCCTACTTCCTGGCCGCTCTCCTCGCTCACAAAATCGTCACAGAAACGAAACTACGACGAGGAGAAAGCCCTTGAGATGGGCTTTGCTATGGTATAAAACTTGTACAAATCCATTATTATTCTGTGGGTGATTTGGCCGTCCTTAGGTTGTATTTCTGTCTTTGACAGGTCTGTGTACAAAAATCCCATTGAACATGCTCTTGAAGAACATTCTGAGTATCCCCACTTGCTGGTCATTTCCGGTATGAAGATTGCACAAAGTGGCCATAAAACTTAAATTTTCGGACTCGGGGATATGAGAGGCAGATTTTGATATAAACTTTGTGTCTCTAGCATGCTTAGTTCATGAGTTATTGTCAAACATAGCGCAGAATTTGTTTCAAACCTTTTTTTGGCAGGAAATGTCTTGCATGTGTTGATACGTAGCCCCAGTTGGCGGTGGTAGCAAGCCTACTTCCTGGCCGCTCTCCTCGCTTACAAAATGGTCACAGAAACGAAACTAGGACGAGGAGAGAGCCCTTGAGATGGGCTTTCCAATGGTATAAAACTTGTACAAATCCATTATTATTCTGAGGGTGACTTGGCCGTCCTTAGGTTGTATTTCTCTCTTTGACAGTTCTGTGTACAAAAATCGCATTGACATTGAACATGCTCTTGAGGAACATTCTGAGTATCCCCACTTGCTGGTCATTTCCGGTATGAAAATTGCACAAAGTGGCCATAAAACTTAAATTTTCGGACTCGGGGATATGAGAGGCAGATTTTGATATAAACTTTGTGTCTCTAGCATGCTTAGTTCATGAGTTATTGTCAAACATAGCGCAGAATTTGTTTCAAACCGTTTTTTGGCAGGAAATGTCTTGCATGTGTTGATACGTAGCCCCAGTTGGTGGTGGTAGCAAGCCTACTTCCTGGCCGCTCTCCTCGGTTACAAAATCGTCACAGAAACAAAACTAGGACGAGGAGAGAGCCCTTGAGATGGGCTTTCCAATGGTATAAAACTTGTACAAATCCATTATTATTCTGAGGGTGATTTGGCCGTCCTTAGGTTGTATTTCTCTCTTTGACAGTTCTGTGTACAAAAATCCCATTGAACATGCTCTTGAGGAACATTCTGAGTATCCCCACTTGCTGGTCATTTCCGGTATGAAGATTGCACAAAGTGGCCATAAAACTTAAATTTTCGGACTCGGGGATATGAGAGGCAGATTTTGATATAAACTTTGTGTCTCTAGCATGCTTAGTTCATGAGTTATTGTCAAACATAGCGCAGAATTTGTTTCAAACCGTTTTTTGGCAGGAAATGTCTTGCATGTGTTGATACGTAGCCCCAGTTGGTGGTGGTAGCAAGCCTACTTCCTGGCCGCTCTCCTCGCCTACAAAATCGTCACAGAAACGAAACAAGGACGAGGAGAAAGCCCTTGAGATGGGCTTTCCAATGGTATAAAACTTGTACAAATCCATCATTATTCTGAGGGTGATTTGGCCGTCCTTAGGTTGTATTTCTGTCTTTGACAGTTCTGTGTACAAAAATCCCATTGAACATGCTCTTGAGGAACATTCTGAGTATCCCCACTTGCTGGTCATTTCCGGTATGAAGATTGCACAAAGTGGCCATAAAACTTAAATTTTCGGACTCAGGGATATGAGAGGCAGATTTTGATATAAACTTTGTGTCTCTAGCATGCTTAGTTCATGAGTTATTGTCAAACATAGCGCAGAATTTGTTTCAAACCGTTTTTGGCAGGAGATGCCTTGCTTGTGTTGATACGTAGCCCCAGTTGGTGGTGGTAGCAAGCCTACTTCCTGGCCGCTCTCCTCGCCTACAAAATCGTCACAGAAACGAAACAAGGACGAGGAGAAAGCCCTTGAGATGGGCTTTCCAATGGTATAAAACTTGTACAAATCCATTATTATTCTGAGGGTGATTTGGCCGTCCTTAGGTTGTATTTCTCTCTTTGACAGTTCTGTGTACAAAAATCCCATTGAACATGCTCTTGAGGAACATTCTGAGTATCCCCACTTGCTGGTCATTTCCGGTATGAAGATTGCACAAAGTGGCCATAAAACTTAAATTTTCGGACTCGGGGATATGAGAGGCAGATTTTGATATAAACTTTGTGTCTCTAGCATGCTTAGTTCATGAGTTATTGTCAAACATAGCGCAGAATTTGTTTCAAACCGTTTTTGGCAGGAAATGTCTTGCATGTGTTGATACGTAGCCCCAGTTGGTGGTGGTAGCAAGCCTACTTCCTGGCCGCTCTCCTCGCCTACAAAATCGTCACAGAAACGAAACAAGGACGAGGAGAAAGCCCTTGAGATGGGCTTTCCAATGGTATAAAACTTGTACAAATCCATCATTATTTTGAGGGTGATTTGGCCGTCCTTAGGTTGTATTTCTGTCTTTGACAGGTCTGTGTACAAAAATCCCATTGAACATGCTCTTGAGGAACATTCTGAGTATCCCCACTTGCTGGTCATTTCCGGTATGAAGATTGCACAAAGTGGCCATAAAACTTAAATTTTCGGACTCGGGGATATGAGAGGCAGATTTTGATATAAACTTTGTGTCTCTAGCATGCTTAGTTCATGAGTTATTGTCAAACATAGCGCAGAATTTGTTTCAAACCGTTTTTGGCAGGAAATGTCTTGCATGTGTTGATACGTAGCCCCAGTTGGCGGTGGTAGCAAGCCTACTTCCTGGCCGCTCTCCTCGCCTACAAAATCGTCACAGAAACGAAACTACAACGAGGAGAAAGCCCTTGAGATGGGCTTTCCAATGGTATAAAACTTGTACAAATCCATTATTATTCTGAGGGTGATTTGGCCGTCCTTAGGTTGTATTTCTGTCTTTGACAGGTCTGTGTACAAAAATCCCATTGAACATGCTCTTGAGGAACATTCTGAGTATCCCCACTTGCTGGTCATTTCCGGTATGAAGATTGCACAAAGTGGCCATAAAACTTAAATTTTCGGACTCGGGGATATGAGAGGCAGATTTTGATATAAACTTTGTGTCTCTAGCATGCTTAGTTCATGAGTTATTGTCAAACATAGCGCAGAATTTGTTTCAAACCGTTTTTGGCAGGAAATGTCTTGCATGTGTTGATACGTAGCCCCAGTTGGTGGTGGTAGCAAGCCTACTTCCTGGCCGCTCTCCTCGCTTACAAAATCGTCACAGAAACGAAACTAGGACGAGGAGAAAGCCCTTGAGATGGGCTTTCCAATGGTATAAAACTTGTACAAATCCATTATTATTCTGAGGGTGATTTGGCCGTCCTTAGGTTGTATTTCTGTCTTTGACAGGTCTGTGTACAAAAATCCCATTGAACATGCTCTTGAGGAACATTCTGAGTATCCCCACTTGCTGGTCATTTCCGGTATGAAGATTGCACAAAGTGGCCATAAAACTTAAATTTTCGGACTCGGGGATATGAGAGGCAGATTTTGATATAAACTTTGTGTCACTAGCATGCTTAGTTCATGAGTTATTGTCAAACATAGCGCAGAATTTGTTTCAAACCGTTTTTTGGCAGGAAATGTCTTGGATGTGTTGATACGTAGCCCCAGTTGGTGGTGGTAGCAAGCCTACTTCCTGGCCGCTCTCCTCGCCTACAAAATCGTCACAGAAACGAAACTATAACGAGGAGACAGCCCTTGAGATG
>JAJGQC010000038.1:0-25000 GCA_021014325.1 Plazaster borealis
CTAACATTTGGCGATAGAGGGCGTGCTTCTTACAGCCGAGGAAAATAAAATAAAATGGCTGCAGTCATCAAAGGTAAAAATCTGGACACTTCGTAATCGCACTGCTAACGGACTTGAATTACATTCATGTAAGTCAGTTATTAGCATTAATACTAATTCAATTGTGGGATAGACATATTTCAGACATATTAAGGTGAGATTTTGGACTGTATATCTGTAAGAATAATGTATGGAGAGGAAAATGGATACACAGTCACAGGTCAGGAAAATGAGGAAGGAATTTCAAGTTCAGAGTTCATCCATCATTAATCAACCATTCACTATCCATTCAATTCCCACGCAACAGTTTACGAAACGAGTCATTTATTAGCATTAATACTAACTCAATTGTGGGATAGACATATTCCAGACATATTAAATAAAGTGAGAATTCGGACTGTACATCTGTAAGAATAATGTTAAATGTATGGAGAGGAAAATGGATACACAGTCACAGGTCAGGAAAATGAGGAAGGAATTTCAAGTTCAGAGTTCATCCATCATTAATCAACCATTCACTATCCATTCAATTCCCACGCAACAGTTTACGAAACGAGTGACATGACAATGACCTGATTAATAATGTTGCCACATGAACAGACTACACACTAACTACACACACACACATGTGTGTAAACACCTGAACACTGGCAATCGTGGACCCTCCTTTGTTCAACTCTTTGTGTTAGCAACCGTGGACCACAATGATTTCCTTTGTGGACCTATTATCCCTTTGTTATAGGTCCACGGTTTGAATGTGGATACCTACCCACACACACACACTGTACTCCTCTCGTGCATTGATTTAGTCACTTTTTCGTCAACATAGGGCCGAATTTGTTGTTCAAACCTAGCCCTATCCATCTGTTCATCATACCAGCATCAATCATCATTCAATTTATCATATTTTGTTTTTCTATAGAAAAATAGAAGTGAACTCCGCACCAAGATTTTGAAGTAAACAAACAAGAAAGATGAACATGGATGTATCACAGTTATTCAGTTCTGAAAGGTGAGGTAATCAACTCTTGTAATTGTATTTAAAGGTATTGTACACTTTTTGGTAACAGCTCAAAATCAGTGTCCACATTTTGTGTGATTCAACATATGCATGAACAAACAAACTAACAAACCTGTGAAAGTTTGAGCTCAATTGGTCATCGAGGTCACGAGAAAATAGTGAAAAGAGACCTTATGTGTTTTCTGTTTTTTCAAACGGTAAACTATCGCGCGTGATAAAAACTATTGTTTTACTCATTTCTCAGAAACAATAGTATTTTAGGCAGAAATATTTTAAGGAACCCTTTCAACCATTACTTACTTTAAATCATGTAAGTTATATGTGAATCTGTGAACATTTGTGTCTTTCGATCTTACCAATATAGTGTACAGGGCCTTTAAATTGAGGGCAACAAATCTATAAAAAACGTTGCTTGGTAAAATAATTCCTTTCATAACTTAAGTTTTTTCCACACCAAGGCCAAGACCAGGGGCAACCGAGGCCACTCTGTGTAATTCCAGGCCGGGTTTTCAATATTTCTTCTGTGCTTAGCATATTGTAGTAAGTGACTCTACATGTGTGAAAATCGACTGATCTATTTAAACCTCCGCCCCTAAATACATTCCAATCACAAATACCAAAATGTGCCAAGAAGTCTAGTGAAATTCCAACACGTTAAAATCCCATTATGAAATGTAGACGAGTTTCTGCTATTTGTATTGCTGTGTTGTGTCTTGTGTGGATGGCATGGGGCACAGCAAGACACATGGGTTCCATTGATGGACATTTTGCTATGATGGGCGGAGCCTAATGAATAACTGTCTCTTGGGGCCAATTTCATAGCGCTGCTTAACGGTAAGCAAATTTTCGTGCTTACTATAGCAGACAAATTTGCTTAAGCGTAAGCGTATTTCACAGGTTAGCAAGAAAATTAGGCGGCCAGCTTGTGCGTTCACCATGGATTTACATTGTTATGTCATTCATTTTCATACAGTAAGCACCGGAATGTTAGCATGCCTTTTAACTTTGGTGCTTACGGTGAGCAGCGCTATAAAATGGAAACACGCGCAGTCAGCACAAATCGGCCCTTAAGCAGCTCTATGAACATGGGCCAAGGTCTACAGTTGTGGAGATGTAGGAGTTATCATTATGGGATGGAGATAAATCCTATCTAGCAGACCACACTCTGATCATCTCTAGGGCCGTATATCCGAATAGGCGGCTACAGCTATGGCTACGACTGTTGCTAAGGGTGTTTCTAAGGATACTTCAACGCATGATGCAGAAATGTTTAGCTATAGCCGCTAATTGGACACAGCCTATTTTCTTCCATTTGATCAAAGTAAACTCTACTTGTTTTCCAGATTGACTGGTGGAAGTTTGGCTGGTATTCTGCTGCTGATGTATATGCCTCTAGGTGTAATCCTAACAGTACTACGCATCTTCATTGGTGCCCATGTTCTCCTCATATCCTGCATCCTTCCAAGAGCATCACTTCTCAGACGGTAAGGATGATCAATAAAGAAGTGTTTGAATTTAGGTTCTGGCTTAGAATGTTGACTGGAACAGCATAACTATACAGAAACAACCATCTAGCCTTAGCCATCAACAAAACTTCTTGATTTTGAAATGACCTTCCTTCGCTATCAATGTGGCGTGTCGAGGCCAAGCTGTAAAGCGCACTGGACTCAAGCTCTTGGGTTTCTGATCAGCAGAGGGTGGGTTTGAGTCCTGGTGTTGACACTTGAGCAAGATACTTAACCGTTATTGTTTCGTCCGTCAGATGGGACGTATAGCCGTAGGTCCTGTGCGATGTGTAATGCACGTAAAAGAATCACACTAATTGCTAAGAGATAGGGTTTGCCCCTGTTTTGTGGCAGTGGCTGCTGAATGCGCTGCAGCACCTTAAAAACCCTTTAAGGTGTGACATAAATCGATCTCATAACTCAACAATGTTGAAAACCTGTCTTTAATGTTTCTCTTTGATCAAGCTCCTTTAATACCTTATTGTTGGGTACGTGTGCCATATAAGACTCTAGTATTATTATTATTATTATTATTATTATTATTATTATTATTACTAAGGCCATGTCATAAACAAACATTTGTTTCTGTAACTCCAAAGCAGACGAATATGAATAAATGTTTTAACAATAATATAATAAGCAGTAAATGATACTTACAGCATGAGAGTAATATGACCCCTATATTTAGGCTGAATATTTGTGTGTGACTTGTTCCGTTCTAATATTTGCCTAGCGAAAAAAACAATATTTATGTACATTTATCCAAAACTAAAATCTCTCAGAGTTTTGACATTTATTTCTTGTTTAATTTCTTGTGTAGGATTGTTCTACGTGTCATGAATTTATTCCTGGGCCTTGTCGTTTCCCACGAAGGATTAGAAAACAGAGATCCAGCTGCCAAAGTCATCGTAGCCAATCACATCTCGGTATTCGATCATGTGACCATTGGCCTGGTTGTTCCCTCTATTGTAGTGAGTTAAAATTTGATTTTTCAAATTAATGTTTACAGGATAGGCTTGTGTAAGTGCGCTGCACGCCTTGAAATGGGTTAATGCTTCAGGGCTCAACAGAAATAGAGGATTCGAACTGCCTCTGGCTACTGGGCAATCTCGGTGGTCTAGTTGGCAACACATCTGCTCTAGATTGGCAAAGGTCGTGGGTTCGAATCCCACCCAAGTAATATGCCTGTGGATTTTTTTTTCACAGGACTCGGGAAAGTACTGAGTATACAGTGCTTTACACACATCGGTGTACTGGTACCAAATATAGTAGAATTGAAAGAGTTAATCAGATTTGAAGGAAAATTGTTATAAAACACAAGACCTCCGGACTACTGTAGTATCTTGCCTGCCAGGAAAATGCCAATCTTTTTGTAAATATACTTTATTCGTTTCTGGAAATGTTAGTGTTATAGTTTGATTGACACCATTTTGTTGATGTCTTTGTAGCCCAACGTGTGGAGTTTACCTACCTATGTGACATGGGCAATGGGATACACAGAGATGGGGGCAAGAGATGGGAGAACAACCCTGTTACGTAATCTTAAGAAACACTTTGCTACCAGTAACGTACCTATCGCATCCCTACCAGAAGGCGCTATGACTAATGGACAAGTCGGCATGCTGAAATTTAGGTGAGTAGCTTGTAGACGAGGGTTCGAGAGGTAGAATAGTAAATCTCAATTATGTTTTAATATTTAATTTTTACATTTATTTTGTATGGTAAATAACTACTCTTTGTAAAAACTAGTTTTGTAATCAAGTACTTTTCAATTGAGTATCAAATACTGCTGAGTACTAAGGTGGCCGAGTAGTGTTCAAGTACTAGTACTTGGGCCATCGAGTAAGAATGCAAGTGTCCGAGTACCGAGTATTCTGATGTTCGAGTACCAACAGCCAAGTACCAAGTACATGGATATCTGATTAAAAGTATAAGTACTTTACTTTATAATAATTCTTGACAACAATGTGTGCTTGTTATGATAATTATCTTTTAAACACGAATATATCATAGAGAACTTAAATTTTACTTTTTCTAGAGCTTTATTCCTCTTTTCCTTGCATTAACGCACATATAAGAAAGCGGAAAGGAAAGTGGTGTTTTGACCATGAGTACTTAAAATTGGAATCCGAGTACATTTTTAGTTGAGTCAGTCGTTCAGTCGAGTATTAAGTACGTGACTTTGAGTACAGATTATTTTTCAGTCGAGTATCGAGTACTTTGAGTGTTTTGCTAGCTGAAATTGAGTATGAGTATGAGTACCATCAAAGTGGTACTTGAGTAGTACTTGAGTACAAGTACTACAAGACTGGTAAAAACCTGAAACTTCAAAGAATCTTAAAGGATTTGAGCTGATGATGTTTGCTTGTTTTTTTCAAGAAAATAAAACAAATTGTTTGAGTGTGTCCAACAAGCTGTAACATTATGACTAAGTTGAAGAGTATGTTTAACAGATAAAAGTATGTTTTCTTTTTTGCAGTACTTGGCCATTTGACCTCGGGGAGGCAATACAACCAATCATCCTCACTGTAAGAAGACCGTTCCCCGGAGTAAACGTTGAAAGCCTCGGCAGTAGCCTCTGGAAAGACATCTTTTGGTTTCTCTTTGTTCCATTCACACGCTTCCACGTGAGGTAGGTACAACGGCCAACCAAGGGGTTATAATGTACCTCAAAGAGAGGATCTGTAAATTGTGAGGTTTTGAAAGTGAGGCACATTCATCGGTTGATATAGACCATGTTTAGCTCACACATTTCCTTATTAGGTACTTTACATGATGGGGTCTTTATATTCACGTACCTCCTTTCTAACTTATATGTGCAGGCCTGGATTTACACAGAGGCCATGGTCTGTGCTGCACTGGTCTTGACATTTGTGCCCATTCAAAAGTTCCACACAGACTTTAAGAATTTCAAATGAAAGATCCCTTTTCAAAATAAAATGGTTCTTCCCTCTCAAAGATGAAATTCCAGGCCTGAATACCTGCTGTCTTCTTTACAGATTGCTGCCGTCCCAAAGAAAGTTGGGTTCAGAATCAGTGGAGGATTATTCAAGACGTGTGCAGAGTCTCATGGCACAAGAACTAGGCACTCGGATCACGCCATTCACAAGTGCAGACAAGGCCGAGTACATCAAAAGATCATATGTTTACCAACCAGAAGGTGGGTTGACAGTCAATAGCAAGGTTTTTAGAACCAGTTTGGGATCTTCCATTTTTATCACTTCCACCCTGACGGGATTATTTTCTTGGAATTGCCAGAATCATTTTTCTTTGAGAGTAACGCTGGCAAGAAGAAACCCTGACTTGACAAAGCCAAGAGAACAAAGATTGTCTTTGAAGCACCAGGATTTAGTGTTCCTCTTTCGAGAAAATATCATATTCACGCACCGTATATCGCATAACCTCAGCTGTTAGACAGGGCCGCCACTTCAGATTCAACACTGGAATCTTGGTCCGCTCAGACTTGCCTCCGTTGCCAGGTTTGTTTTGTTCACCTGTGTTTCGCTTAACTTAGACTTTTCCCTTCCCACAGCTTCCAGGCCACCACCTGTTCCCCAGCAGACAACACCTTCTTCCCCTCCCCAAGGGGCTTCATCCACCACTGGTTCCCCTAGCAGTACCCAGCAAGGGGACTCGGCAGGGAGGACTGATGCTCAGAATGATCAACTCTGCATGATGGTTCAACAGGTCAAAGAGGTACTTCCACATGTCACTGAGGCTACGATAAGATCAGATCTGAGTGAGTAATAATAAGACTATCATGTATAATAATAATTCTGGGCATTTATATGGCGCTCTACAAAGAACAAAGCGCCTCACAATCAACAACAGAACTAAGCAAAAGGAAAAGATGAAAATACATTGAAACAAACAGATCATTAACTGGGAAATAAATGAGTTTCGAGTTGGCGCTTGAAGATGGCAGTATTTGTCACTTCCTTGATAGCACACGGCAGCTTGTTCCACAATTTAGGGGCCCCTTCATTTTGGAGCATGGAACAATCAGCCAGGTGACAATCGGAAGAGGAGCAAAGCCCCTGCGACCTCCAGGTCCATCTGTATTGTATACGGTCAGATTGTCAGAATTGATAGAATACATTTTTCCAATGGTTGCAATGTGCTGTAAATAGTCATTCCAGATAGGAGTATTGTATTGAGCGGAAACCTTAAAATTAAAAATAGGTATAACTTGAGTTTACGTTTGAATTGATGAATGGAGTTGCAAGTACGAATGTTGAGGTAGAAAGCTCCAGCATATGGGTCCAGCTACTCAGAAAGCCTTACGCTAGGAGTGGCTGATTTTTCCTTGTTCCAACTTTAAAGCAAACACTGTATTTCATTGTCAGGGCTCGAAATTTACACTGGACCTCAGGCACAAGGCCAGTGATTTTGGTGCCGGGCCAGTACACTCACGACTGAAAAGTCTGGTGGTCTTTTGTTTTTCAATTGAATAACAATAATACTTCACTGTGTAATATCTATTTTAAAAAAAGAACGTTCACATGTTGACTCTGAGTCTGATAAAATATTTTTCAATTCTGTTGGGTATGGAAGTATACTTACCCATAAGACAAATGAGACGAATTTTCTTTTAGTGCTTGTGTACACCAGTTTATTGAATTGTTAAACTGTAGGTATTTAACATTTGTTTGTTTTTTGCTTTTGTTTAAGGTTTTATTTGTTTGTTTCGTTTTGTATTTTTCAGATGGGCATTTCATTACAAGCCTCCTTTTGGCTTCTGAAAATGCCCCCATATTGGTTTGCTCCGTATCCATTTCATTATATTATTTTCATGTAATTATTTATTGTTTTCATTATTAATTTATTTTTTGCTGAATCAGGTCTTGATTGTTTTTTATTTAAATCATTGTTGAAATTTGTTTATTGTTCTTTTCTTTTTTTCACCAATATGGAAATAAATGTCGAGTTGAATTGAATTGAATTGAATAAATAGCTTGGGGTTTTTTTTCTCTCCAAATTTGACCCCGGACTTGTTGTCTTGTACAACAGTTGCAGCAGCAACACAAGGACAACAATTATTATCAAAATATTGGCAAAATTCTAATTATTGGTTCATTCTCCTCTGTAGGAATAACAAATTGTGTTGATACCACGATAACAAACATCTTAGAAGGTTGTGTATCAGTAGTGCCTCCTGATTCTCCAGAAAGGATAGAGCAAAAGGAGATGGGCGGAGCCTGCGCCCCCTCTCCATCAACCCCATCATCAAGTGTAAGTATTACTATTTATAGCTTGTTAATGCATACAAGACAATCTAGCGACCTTGTCAGTGATGCCCTCTAAAGTTTTCTTAAACTATGTATTGCTATCAAAGGGTACATTGAATATAAATTTGATCTTTCAATCAGTGTTTTGCAAGTGTGTTTAAAGGTAGGGTCATAGATTGGTTTTTATCATTGCGATGCAAATTTATACGCTAAATTATCCAGAAAGATACAATAAAAGTCACCTGTAAAAGTTTCAGCTGAATACAGTGTCTACTTGTTGAGAAAACGGCAAAGAACGGTCACAGGATTTTCATAAAAAATGTTGAATCCATCCAGTTTAGTGAGGTGGCAGCAGGTACCAGCTCCATCTCTTGCCACAGAAATCACAAAGGGACACCAAGGAAATTTGAATCACCAAAAGTCGCCTTTGTCGACATACTTTTATTGATCTCTAATCAACAAGGGCATTTCAGACCAAAAGATTATAACAAAATAACTTGAAATGTTGAATACTGAATTTATTTTTGGTTTTGTCTTCTTTACAGTCGTTAAAATTCTCCTCACCAACTTTTGGTAAATCTTCCAAGACACGGCAGATGTCCTACAAAGAACGAAAAGAAGCCCTTTTGTTTAACGCTCGAAGGTATGTGAGATTTGTTTTCACTAGATTTGAAAAGTAAAGCAAAACAAATTTTTTTAAAAGTAATCACTTTTATGTGATAATCACAAAAATGACACCATGTTTGAATTCCTTGTTCTGTTCTTCTGTTTGCAGACATTACATGGAGAAGCACTGTTCGACCGACTAGAAACCCCAAAATAACGATCTTCATTTTGTTCAGTTTTATTTCTGAAAATGTGCGCAGCATTTCGCCAACCAGAAAAAGTCTGCAGCCAAACAACACCATTACAGTATTGCCTATAGAAACTTCCAACTATAGAGTGCATAGATTACTTATAGACGCTGGGAAAGATTTAAAAAACAAAAACACTCTTTAACCACTTCACGTCGGATGACGTGTTAATCTGAAACATCTTTGGGACATACTTCTTGCAGACGTAGTCTGGAACAACGTCTAATTGTCCAAATTTTTTTGCTGACATGCGGACGGCGGACATTTTTATCCACCCAGACTTTCCATTGTGTAGCATGCACAGGCAGGCACCTACCGTAATACACTTTGTTTCACACGTTCAAAGAGTGACAACAGGTTCTGGAATTCATGCCTTGTAAAATCCCTTTCCAGGGGTTATTATGTAACTCTGATTCCAGACCTTTGTCCTGTTGTTTTATGGCTCACGGCCAAGGTTCTGCAAAACACGGTGAGTGCCTACTCAATTTTCTCACACGACAACATCAAGTCTCGGAACTGATTATGAGAACTTTTGTTCTCGTCCTTTGTCAAGTCAGAGTTTCAGTGTGGCAACGATATTTTCAAAGGAAAATGATTACTCAAGAAGCTCTAAAAAGTTCTGAAAAATAAAAACAGACTTGAATTTTGTTTAAATACCAACGTGAAGTGGTTAAAGATTGTGGAACGTATCTTTCACTCGGATGGTTTGTTTAAATATTTTTTAAAGTCAACTGCAAATACAAGTTTTTTTCCAGTTCAATGTTAGCATGTACAAAAGAAACTTTACAGATGTACCTGTTTTTAAAGTTTGACAGGAGTACACAGCCAATGATTTATTTTAGCTGGCGTGCAACCTTTCAGCTTATTAGCCGATTTCCTCTTTTTTCAGGAAAACAGCACCATAGAAAACTGAACAATACTCTATAAAGTTTTCCGTACTTTTTTCTCTTTTCATTTTTTGCAAATGCATAAGTTGCCGTTCTGTTTCTGCGAATTTCCACACAGCGATCATCTCAGATTTTTAATTTCATATTAAAAAATTTATAATTGTTAATTATAAACAAACAATCAGAATGCATCGCCCGCATAATAACTGTAAAAATACAATTTTCAATTTAAAAAGAGGTTCCATTATCCAGTGACATATTAAGAAATTACGAAAGCAGAGAATGACATTTCAGACAAAAGCTCTTTTTTTATGCATTATAATCAGTGATTTATTTAATTATAAACGCAAACCTAAGTCATGATTTATGTAAGGTTTTGTTATCAATAAAACATTATTCATCTCAAATAGTCATATTGTTTTTAGTGTTTTGTTTGTTCTCGGGTTTGCAAGTATTCTTTCCTAATGGTTGGCAAAAATTTCCCTTTATAATAAAGATCTAAACCTTTTTTGTTAAATGAAGAATATGTGTACATTTTGTTTAGAGTAGCACTTTTTATTTATCAGAGACATTGGTAATTTGATAGTATCATTGTATTGTATTCTTGAATGATAAATTGTATTTTTTTGCAGTGAAGGCCGACTGTGTTTTTGCCAACCACTGGCTGTTTGGTAAAACATGCGGCTGTGACAAAAAGAAAGGTTCATACAACTTCGTTTAAGCTCACACACGAGGACATCTTTAAGGGTGCTAAAAGCTCATCAAACTCAAGTGCCAACTCTTCTCGAAAACTAGACGACCAGCTTGTAATTTTTGTCATCTCTTAGGACACAAACCCTGATGCTATCCAGAAGTGATGGATGCACTAGTTTGTGCCAGTTCACAAAAAATACCAGACACGTCGGCTTGAGTAGCTGTTTGTCTCTTAACTTGACACGACACTGTATCTGGGTGCTCCAGCTGAACCATGGATCCCAAAATTGTAAAGTCTTGACAGCTTTTGATGGAGGTTGTCTAATGCCACGCTTTATTATTTAAAAACTGTTTGATTTCCCCAGTCATGTTCGCGGGGTCAACTTGCTTCCAGCTGTTTATCAAACAATTCGATTGTGAATGTCTCAAAGTTGTTTGGTCCATCCTCTTTGGAGCCGGAATGGCTTGTTTTTTCAACATCTAGTGGTGGTGGAAATACCTTGCAATCGCGGACCTGCTGGAGTAAATTCTGTCGCACAGAGTTGAGTTTGGCTGCCAGGGTTTTCAGCTCGGCTTTGGTCATCGAGCCTTTATCTACAAGACCAAAAATACAAGAGAATTTAACTCCTTTTTCAACAACAAGTAATGTTTTTGAAAAGCCAATAAACACAACAAGGCTTTAAACTGTTCAACAATTGTTAGAACAGACATCTTTCTTCCAATTGCTATGCCTGTTTTTTCCCCAGAAAGTTATTTTTCATTTCAGGATAACTAAACAGCATTAGGAAATTACAAAATAAATACAAAAAAGAATTCAGAAGATTATGTGCATTTCACATCAGACTGAATGACAAGGGAGTGAGATTTAAAAGAAAAACTGCTGTCTTCTTGCCAAAAGGGATTTCACTTATAAACATGGCGTACCTTTAGCCAAGGTCATCGTCTTGGCAACACACTTCCTCAGTATTTGATCCACCCGGTGAATTACATTAGTTGCACAAACAGCACGGCATGTATCCTGTATAAAACAGCAGAAGATCAAGACCGAGAGATTTAAAATTGTGCACGGTGGAAACATGATATAGATAACATCATTAAGACGTCACTCGAGAGATTTGTAGAGACTGATAACGAAGTATTCATAACGAAGTCACATGGTGTTAAAACCAAACCTCTCATATAACACCAGATTACAATTCCATCCTCCAAGACTTGGCTTATCTTAAGATCTTTCTGAGTACATGTTCTTCAAACATACCTTCTCTTCAATATTCTCTTCTTGTAACGGAGACTCTGGTTCCATCAGCGCTCGTGAAATCAAACCCCACAAAGCAGACCTTTCAAGATAAAAATGTTCATTAATTCTCTGTTATAACATGTCCATAAAGCATCGGTGTTTCTGGCAGTGGCTGCTGAGTGCACCACAACACTTTGCTACTTAAAACGGTCTCATAATTCACAATTTTAAAATCCTGTCCTGAAAATGTTTCTCTTGTTCGAGCGCCTTGAGTACCTTATTGCGTTATAAATATAAGACTCCAGTATTATTTGTTGGTGAAGGGTATGATTGGAAACAGTTTATTGATCTGTATTTGAATTCAAATCTCTGAATCCAGTCTGTCTTTAGAACTCATATTCTTTGTAAAAACTCTCGCAATTTTGGCCAAGTTTTGCATTCTACAAATTGATTTTGATATGTGACTGATGGCTGCCAACATAGAGAACACTCTTTTATTTGAGGGAAAAATTGTTGTTAGGTGGAGTATTTATTCTTACAGGGTGTCTTCACTATGAATGTTTTCAACAAGGATCTGTGTGACGTTTCTTTCCCATGATGCAACCTGCTGGTTTGGTGCTTCCATTTTGCCAGCCATTTTGATGATTGTCTCCATGGAAACAGCCTGCTGACGGTTTGCATTCCTTGCAATGGCTTCATCGGAGGTACAGTGTAAATAAATCTGACAAAACCCTGCAGTATCTACAAGAAAGCAAAATTTATATATTAATTGACAAAACATCACTGAAATCGTGTTCGGAAGACTTTCCACCAAATGCAACCTCAAAACTCATATTTATTCAAATTTGAAGCAAAGCAACTCCCTCACGCTTTACAAGACTTTAACGACTAATATGAATCCTAAAGCGTAATAAGCTTTTTCCCCTAGAACAAGGAAATATTCATTTCAATTGCCGAAAATTCTTTATAAAGGGTTCTTCTAAGATTTGAAAAAATTGCAATCTTGTCCTCTGAACAAGCCCATCATATTTTTTTTTCGACTCATTTTAGCTCCAAATATATTGCAGCTAAAGTTTGCAAAGGTCACATGACCCTCTACATCATGAGCGTGTTCCTTGCAGAGATCGTTATTTTGACAAGTACGCATTTTCAAATGTTACATGAGTTGTTCAGAGAATGTGCAATGCAATTTTAGCACCTTAACCTTTGACGTTCAAACTCACGTTTCCTTGCCAACTGGTAATACTCATATCTCATGCTTCTATAGAACATATTGTCATCAATGAGGAAGACAATGGATGATGTCGAAAGAAGGTCAGATTCAGTGGATGATGGAGTCTCAACCTTCATCATCTCTGACATCAGCTGGTCTCGAAACAATGAAAACAGTTTAGTCCGAACCTAAAGGAATACAAATATCTTCTATCATATCTCTCTTGTTATGAAATCAAGGATTCCGCCAAAGTGCCTTGCACTATAACCTGTAGGCTGAAGATACATGTGAAGAGATAATAAAGAAATTTTAGTTTTAGATGTGGGAGTGAAATCCCAACTGGGGAAAACCCAATCCACATGCAAGGCTCCGGTCTGAGGAGGGATTCGAACAGGGGTCCACAGAGGTGAAAGGCAGGGAAAGAAACCACTCAGCCAACCTGATCCCCATGCAGTTCATTGCCTACCCCATCCCGAAGAGTACAGATTACCAAAGATAGTTACATATGAACTACTAAAAAAGTAAATTACAGACAGTCCTCCATACTTCTCTAGCAATCAGTGAAATATCTTGGCTTCTTGTGTGTCTGTCTAATTCAATGAAGACATCTCTTAGCTTCGGTGTTTTGCTGCAATGAATTTTTTCCAAGATGAAGTCTACAAAGCTGATGATCTCTTGCCGGTAGGTTTTCCATGGCGATACTTCAGACTGGGAAGAAAAAACGTAAATGTAGCTTGAGTCAAGAACAGAATTGAAAAATAATACCAATACTATGGTCAACATTTTTAATACAAATATAACATTGATGATTCCAAGTTAAAAAGAAACAATTTTTCAGTTTGGAGGTTTTGAAGAAAAGGAATGATTCCTTTTGAAGAAAACATCATATCCCCAAATTCATCTCTGATTAACGCTAGAGTAAACTGAAATTTGAGGTACAACAAAATATTGTCAGAAACACAATGACACATTATCTTGTAACCATAGTAACGCCACAGATTTTCTGAAGCCAGAGCACAGAAAGAAGCATGGGATTTAGTTGTGAGTTGGTGGACCATAAGTTAAATATCAACATTTTATGAATAATGTGTAGAATTATCATTACACTCTGTAGTGTGGTCTGTCTGGATCCAACATCTTCTCTCATCATCTTCATCTGAAGTTGTCTTGGGATGACTTCATCGTAGCAAAGATGCAGAACAGTAGGTTCTCCAATCTCACGTACCGCCTTCCCTCCATGGTGAAGGTAACATGGACCCATCAAAGACTCGGCCAGCGATGTCTTCCCAGCACCTGGTAGACCACAGAGCACGGCTAGACATATCTTACTTTCTCTAAGATGCTCAAGGACTTTCAGTGATGTCTCCTCCATCTCAAAATCTGCATCAATTAGCTATCATCACCAACCTGCATCCTCCTCCATCCAGGGAGGGAGCAATTTAGTTTTTCCTTAAATCTAGTATAGTAGTATTCCAAAGCATTCAAATATCTTTCCTAAATCAACAAAAATAAATAAGCCACAATTATTTTGCATACTTTTGTTATAATTTTGACAAATAAATGACTGAAATGTTACATGATGCGTCAAATGACCTTCTGTGACTGTACACATGTAAAACAGTCCTAAATCTCGCACCCCACAACAACGTCAGCAAACGCGCGGTACGTGCACCATGCGCTGCTCTTGCAAGTAAGCCAGTCAACTCTATTATAGGTAAATATAAAATATTTTTCCCACAAAACACTTAACTTGTAAAAGCTACAATAATAAAAAATACAATTTTATTTAACGTTTGATGATCTAAATTAAATTATCAATCACATTTGAAAGAACAATTTCAAAAACAGAAACAATTTTAGGGTCTCAAAAAATTGAAGATAATTTCTTTCATGAAAATTTACACCTTAAATAAAATGGAACTACCTGCCTGACTTCCGCTTTTCATTCATACACGCTTTCATCACATGGCGAAATAGGCACTAAAATATTTCATCCGTGATCGAAATGTGAACTTATTTTACTAAAAAATCGACTCAAAACGGAACAAAAAATTATCTCTGGACTTACAAAGGTGTATGCTATTGAAATCAACTGCATTTGGTTCTCTTCTATCGGAAAAACTACTGTTATTTTTCATTAAAAGCCGGACTGATTTTTTTAAAGTGGTGCGAAGCATACGGTATTCACGTACACACATGCGGTAAAAGAAAGCCGGTTCGAGCATTTTGGAGACAAATTCCTCTACTTAGTTGCCGTTTTCCAGCGGGGAAAATCTGACTTTTCTGAACACAGACGATTATTTCCTCCCCGGGCCGCACGGTTCGAGGATCTCACCATCATGTCTTCGAACGATGAGACAGCAGCGGACAGGAATGTGGAGATATGGAAGATAAAAAAATTGATTAAGAGTTTGCAAGCTGCTCGTGGGTAAGTACAATGTGGATTTGCTACGGCCATGTTTGAAACCATGGACGTGCGTGGTGGCCGTGATGTCGCAATCACGCCATACTCTCTGAGAGCTACGTACGTATTTTCACGGCCTTTGTAAAATTAAAAAAAACAAAGGGAATGCCTGGTTTCGTGGGTGCTTTGGGTATGAAAGACTAGTTTGGATTATTAAATTTTCGTTCTTCACTTATAGTTTTTCTAATGTGGGAATTTTTAAATACATTTAACTTAAAACAAACCCTATAAAAAATAGTCTAGTCTATGATTATTATGAATGATGAATGATTCTGAAATGAGCTCATTTGGGTAACATGTCAAAAAGATCAAATCAATTTATGATGAACATAAATTTGTCACTGAGTCCATGCTCTGAATCAAAAGCATGAATTACTTCTTGGGGTTAAAACAACTTATAAATACAAAGCTAGTGTATGTCTGTCTGTCAAATATTTATAATGAACAAGATATGACTAAAAGAGCACAAAAATCCCCCAATAAATCCATGGACTTGTTCACTGTTGTTATGGGCTGTGCTTTGCTTCGTTGCTGCATGTCTACTCGTTAAAACTGGTTAGTTAAAAAAAAAGGGATCCAGGTTGACAGCAAGGATGTCCTTTGTTCGCATTTGTTTACAAAACTAATGACTAATGGGGTTGTCGCTATGAAAGACTAAGTCCAAACAATGGTGGTCTACCTATTTGTCAATATCTTTGCTCGGGGGTGCCAGTCAGCAAACATTCAACCTGTGTAACTGCCGTATAGCCAGGCATCACCCATTTTTACGATCAAACCTGGGAAGCGGCAGGAGAGAGATCAAATTAAGGGGACGCAACTTTGTTTTCAAAAATCAAGTATTAAAACACAAGGGAAACTGACTGGGTAAATATTACATAATTTTGGGTTCAACAAAGAAAAACTTAAAATTAAGTCAAGAACTAGTGGGACCCGTGTACAGGGCAGGTTTCCCGCTAGTCTGTCAGGATTCTGGTCAATAATGGATGTATTCATAAGATTTGAAGCTTCGCATGGTGTAAGAATTAAGAATTAATAAAGACGAGGAGAGCACACTGTTCAAAATGTCAAGCCCCTGCTTCAACATTTGTCAGAAGTTACACTTCTCTCGAAAGAGATTCATTCACATAATTGTTACCCGTTGAATACACTTGCAGAATCACTCAAGATGTTGTATGTAGCTGTACACTTTCTTGTAAGGGATCAGGTTGACTGGGGTTTCTTTTCCTGCCTTTCACCTCAGTGGACCCCGGTCCGAATCCCACCACAAACCGGAGCCTTGCATGTGGAGTCCCTACCTGAATGTGTGGGTTTTCCCCATTTGGGGTTTTCCTCCCATACTAAAACTGAACATTTCTTCTTATTTCCTGTTCATCCTGTTATTGGCGCTAATTGTGCTCTTGGATGTGTAATAAATAAATAGATGTGTTTTTTGATGATTCAGTCTTATTTTCGGTCTTGTCTTACAGCAATGGAACTAGTATGATCTCCCTCATCATCCCACCTAAGGATCAAATTTCAAGAGTTGCTAAGATGTTAGCCGATGAGTTCGGCACTGCCTCCAACATCAAGAGCAGAGTTAACAGGTCAGTTCTCACCTTATTCTGAGCAAGAAGTTTAAACTTGCCTTTCACCAGAATTAAGTCCAGTATTTCTGTAAGAAAAACAGTGATGGTCAAGTTTAAGATTCCTGATACAACCCTAACACTAACCATAAATCAAACTTTGTAAGTATGGGTTTTTGTCTTGAGTACTTGATTGAGTCTTAGTCATTGAAATTCCATGTAGAAACGGAGTTGAAACAGGGAAACAATAATTTGTCTTTCTAATTTCTAATTTTTGTTTAATTCAGCATAGAGTGTCTCCCTAAGGGGCTTGTTCTTCTAACAAGAGTCATAAAGATCGGTATTGGTGACTGCTATGGAAAAAAATAGTTCTCTTAATAGTTGAAGCAGCATGTTAAAGCTTTTACAATTTTTTCCGATTAGACTCTCTGTCCTGTCAGCCATCACATCCGTACAGCAACGTCTTAAGCTCTACTCCAAAGTCCCTCCAAATGGCCTTGTCATCTACTGCGGTACCATCGTCACAGATGACGGCAAAGAAAAGAAAGTCAACATTGATTTTGAGCCCTTCCGACCCATCAACACCTCACTGTACCTTTGCGATAACAAATTCCACACAGAGGTGAGTGATATGTGAGCCTCAAACAGAATAGGGGAAGAAATCATAATGAAACTTAGGCCATAACCATCCCTAACCCATCAAAATCCAACTGCATGTTTTGCCTGATTCTGTTGGACTGAGGACGGCACTAGTAAACTGATTATGCCTTACATGGGATCAGGCATAGCTCCGTAATCAGAATCCAACAGTTTGGGTGTTGAGTGACTGAATGGTGTTGGACTGAAGACTGCACTAGTAAACTGATCACGCTTTACATTGGATCAGTCAGGCATACTCACCATAATCAAAGTCCGACAGTTTGGTTGTCATGTTACCATATGTTGCTGTACTTTGTTAGAGTGAGGAAGGGTTTGAGTAAACTACTCAGGGTTATGATATTAGGTATGATGTCTTAAAGCTCAAGTACTTAAAATAATCTTTGCTACCTCTTTTTCATTAAACTCAGAATGCTCTTTAACACTAGAGGGCAGCATACACAAATATTGAGTAAATCTGTGCCATCTTAGAATCGTGTTTGTAAATTCCTATTGTTCTTTCTCAATACTCAACAGGCACTGACAGCATTGCTGGCCGATGACAACAAATTTGGTTTCATCGTGATGGACGGTAATGGCGCCCTCTTTGGCACACTGTCAGGAAACACACGAGATGTGATGCATAAGTTCTCCGTTGACTTACCAAAGAAACACGGTAAGGTTTAATTTTTCAAGTCTTACACTATCATCAACAATTCTGGTTTATTTTCATCTCCAACACAGTTGGTACTCAAACTTTATTGCAAACGTTTCTTAAAATGCTCATGTTTTTGCTGTCAAATTGCGCTGCCATCCACCCACAGTACAAGCAATGGGCATCCAACCTGAACTATTTTCTATTATAGATGGATATAAGAGAACACTGTTGCCTGTAAGAATATTTTTTCACTGTGTTCTGTTTTCCACAATGACAACTTCTGACATCTTCTCTGTCATCTGTAGGTCGTGGAGGTCAGTCAGCGCTGCGTTTTGCCCGTCTCCGCATGGAGAAGAGACATAACTATGTTCGCAAGGTTGCTGAGGTCGCAGTGCAATTATACATCAGTAATGACAAACCCAACATTGCTGGATTGATCCTGGCTGGGTCTGCTGATTTTAAAACTGAACTTAGTCAATCAGATATGTTTGATCCGGTAAGCCTCCTTCAAGTTTAGTCAAATACTCCTATTGTTTATTATACTAGAGCTGTGAATGCATTTCTTCAGTATTTTAAGTTCGACAAATTTTAGCTTAAATTTGTCCTGCAGTGATGCTCATGGCACATCAGCATTATTACCCAGCGAACTGGGCCATTTATTACATTCCTTGCTCCTTTGGGAGTATAGAGCCCTTCAAACTAGATCAATCACAAGAACCAGCTCTGCCCTGAAGAGAAGTAATACATTTTTCCCATAAAATATGTAAATTGAATGCGTACTAACACTACTGGTTGGCAAAATTAGGGAACATTGCACCTTTTTGTATGGGGTTTATGGTGGCGTGACGTATATGCGTTTGTGCATCTGCCTTGTGCACAACTTTATGGTGTTTGCCAACCAATACTGTCTGTATGCATACCTGAATGTAATTAGCAAGTTACATGGGAATGGCTAATTAGTGTTAATTGTCTTGCTCAAGGGTATAATTGTCATGACCGGGATTCAAACCCTCACCCTGATGACTTAGCCACCAGAACTTCAGTCATTCTGGTCATACATACAAAGAGATTTCAAACATGGTGTATACCACAATCTTCCCATCCTTCTGTTGACTCATCAAAGCCTTGAGAGATTAAACATGATTTCAGTGTTTATTACATCTTGGTTAAAGACCAGGGCCCAATTTCATAGAGCTGCTTAAGTTAAGCACAAAAAGTAGCTAAGCACAACAAAGTTATGCTTACCAGAGTAAGGGTACCAGCCAAAATAGTATGTCACTTATACAATCTGTGACTGGTATCCCGCTTACCTTTGTTTCTGCTTAAGTGGCTCTATGAAATTGTGCCCAGTTTGTTTCTTAGTTTCCACCGTGCTTTCCAAGTGCTTTCCAAGACCTTACAGAGAAAGGGATAGGATTCTAAAAAGCCTCTTATCACTGGGCAAGCTTGATGGTATGGGGTATGGTATCTGGGCTCAATTTCATAGAGCTGCTTAAGCAGAAAATATTGCTTAACAATTGTCTGCTAAGCAGAAATAAGCAGGATACCAGTCACAAATTGTACATGTTTGGCTGGTAACTTTATTCTGGTAAGCAAAAATTTGTTGTGCTTAGCTACTTTTTGTGCTTAAGCAGCTCTATGAAATTGGGTCCAGCTCTACAATGCTTGACGGCATGGGTTCGAATCCCCACCAACAATTCTGGTACTAATTACTTGTCTGGATTCTTGATTTTTTAGAGGCTACAGTCTAAAATCTTGAAGTTAGTAGATGTCTCCTATGGAGGTGAGAATGGTTTCAACCAGGCTATCGAGCTGTCAGCAGAGGTGCTGGGAAATGTTAAGTTTATTCAAGAGAAGAAACTCATCGGTAAGTAAACAGAGAGGATTTAAGGAAGCTTATCACTTTATTTTTATTGAAACCTCCATTTTTTTCATTCAACTTTTTGAAACGGTCTGTCGACACTTAAAGGTAGGGTCGTGGATTTGTTTTTGTCAATGTAATGCTGTTTACAAGCCAAATTATCAAGAAAAGTCACATGTGAAATTTCAGCTGAACACAGTGTCTACTTGTTAAGAAAACAAGCAAAAAGCTATCATGGTATTTCCATCCAGAAGGTTGAATCTTTCCCTGTTTAGCGAGGTACCAGTGGACACAATCGCATCTCTGGCCGCAGCATTCACAAATGGACACAACGGAAATTTGAATCTCTAAAAGTCAACTTTAGGCGATCTTTGGAGATTTTAATTTGTTGACATACTTTTATTGATTCCTAATCAACGGGGAACTTCAGACAAAATAATTCCCCATTGTGCTTACTACCATTACCATCTTTATAACAAGTAGGCTTTCGGATAAAAAGGATAAAAAGTACACAATTTTTTTAAATTTTTTATTTTGTGGGGGAGAGGGTAGTGTTTATTACCTTTGACAAGGTTTTGAAAATTCATGTCCAAGTTGGAGAAGAAATTTTTAGACTTTTTTTATGTCTGCCCAGTGAGTAAGTACCAATTACTTTCTTCAGATATAAAGTAATCATGCTCTTTGATCTACTTCTCTAGTGTTGCCGAGTACACTCTGCCTAGAAGCTCCTTGAAATCTATAACTCAAGGAATTATGTAATGGTGGATAGAAGATGGGCATTGTTTAACATACCGACTAAAATTTAGATCTTACATGCTGTTTCACACTTCTTTGAATCTCGCCCCTGAAAACAACTGGTATCTTTTTTCTTTTTTTCTGCTTTAGGTAAATATTTTGATGAGATCTCTCAAGACACAGGGAAGTATTGCTTCGGTGTGGTGGACACACTCAAGGCTCTTGAGATGGGAGCAGTGGAAATCTTAATCGTTTGGGAGAATCTTGAGATTATGAGATACCTCCTGAAGAACCACTCTGCTGATGGTATGTAACTCTTCCACGGTTACACCCCGTGTGGCATCTATTGACCCAATTCTCCCGATGTCATCACCACAATAAATCTTGGTTGTGCCATTGTTGGTGTCAGTTTCCGTGTGTGTAATATATTGTGTAGTGCGCATTTTAGGAGACGTGCACACGTTTGAACGGCTCACCGTGTCGGTAGACAATTTGACTCTCCGTGGACAGACAGTAGCTGCAAGTGATGTCGGTGCAATGGGTCAGTATGCTGCTACACACAGATTCACACAGATTAAAAGCATAGACCCATTGCATATGACGTCACACTCTCAAAAAGGAGGCAGATCATTGGACGATAGCTGTTCTCTGTGCGTAAAAACGTGCCCGTGACCTCAGCGTATCTGTAGCATTTCGTGTTATGCAAGGGGAATCTATTGATTTCTATAGACCCCGGAATGCGCCTCCGAACAATGCGCGTTTTTGGGTACAAAACTCTCTTTTGTGCATGTTTGTATACGATTTTGACACCCAAAATGGCACCCAGGATAGGCGCATGTGAGTATGCTGCGCGTTGTGCAATGGGTCTATAGTCTAAAAATTAAAGACTATTAAAGATTATGGTGTAATTTTGATGAATATCAGAAAAGAGACTCTTCAGGTACAGGGTTAAGAGTTATGAAAGTAACAGCTGAACAAGTTTTAAGATGTTATCAAAGTCAGACAGTGCAATCTCCATAAATTATTAGATTGAATGTTTTCTTCCATTGGGCTGTGTACAAATCAAGCCAGCAGGAAGTCCAGGCTCTGTAGCTCTTTTGTAGACATGTGATGTCACAGGTTACATGGTCTATAATGCTGTGTCAGAATTGGCGGCTACAGCTACGGCTAGGTTTCCGCGTCATTATGCGTTGAAGTATAGTACGTCCTTAGCAACACCCTTAGCAACAGTTGTAGCAGAAGCCGCCAATTCGGATACGGCCTATCTTCGTTGAAGTTCATGAATTTTTTCTAATTTTAAATTTGATTTCTTGATTGGTTTTTAATGTTGATATTTTTTTATTTTTTTTTTGAACAGAGGAGAAGGTTCTGCACCTCACACCTGAACAAGAGAGAGACAGAACATACTTCATGGATAAAGATGTAAGTTAGTCAGGTAGATTGATTACAAACTGGTCCCCTGTTTTTATCCGTAAGGATAAAGACGGACACTGGTCGACAAACCCAATCGTTTCATTTGACATGCAAGGATGCGTGGCTACCAGACACATGAGTGTGTGTGTACACACACTCACACGTGTGTAAACACCGGCAATCGTGGACCCTCCTTTGTTCAACTTTTTGTTATGGCAACCGTGGACCACAATGTTTTCCTTTGTGATAGCAACCGTGGACCTAATGTCCCTTTTGTTATAGGTCCACGGTTTGAATGTGGATACCTACCCACGCACACACACAGTATTTTGGCATGCAAGGTCAAAGGTACATCTGGCAGTGGCAGGTTCTTAAGGCCGGTATCTGGCATTATTCACAAGCCTCAAAGTGTGATGTCAGATGTTCAGGCTAGAGTAATCACTCCATTGCTCAAATCCTAGCCGAATGATAACAAAACCTACAAACAAGAGACTGATCAAAACCTCTTTTCCCCCTTTTTTTCTTGTCCTTTTAAAATGTTTTAGTGTTTGCTGCAAGCCTGATGCTCACTGAAGGCCTCAATGCCCTTGGTCATTGCCCTGGTGCCCCTTGAAATGTTTCAAAAGAACTTTATAATTTCCATATAGAGGTGCCCTTTTACAAAGAAGAAAACGCCTTTGTGCCCTTGCCCTTTCAAAAACGAAGTATCTGGCCGGTTGCTTTTTCTTCTTTGTAAACATGCATTTGCATTCAGACCTTTATTTTGTTCATTGATGGCTCGACCGTGGACCTCCATGTTTCACTTAATATTCTTTTATCTGTGTCTCAATGCGTGTGTATGTCACTGGGATCGTTGCCTACAAGCTTTACTTCTAAAATGGATCCCTCGGCAGTGTCACATTTAATTTGCATCAATTTCTTTAAATCTGGTTTTTAAAATGTATTCTTATATTTGATCTCTTTTGATTTATATTTTTATTGGTTTGATACTGTGGAAAATAAATGAGCCTTGACCTTTGAACCTTGTAAATTTGGTGGGACTTAAGCCGGAATTTACAAACCAATCGGGAAATTAGTTGCTTTGTTAAAGAATGTAGTTCTTCGGCAAATGTTGGAGAAAATTGTAGGACTTGCAGTATTGTTAATTTTTCTTCTGATTTCATTTTTCACAGACCGGTGTCGAGCTGGAGTTAGTGGAATCACAGCCATTACTGGAGTGGCTTGCAAACAATTACAAGACATTTGGTAAAGAATCTTTTATTTCTTCTTGTCTTAAATCAAATCTTGATTTAGTCTTAATTCCAGGCCTTTCTTTTTTCAGGACTTTCATTTGTTGACAATCTCATCCCTGTAAGAGTTTCTTTCTCTTTAAATAAAACTCAAATAACCCCTCACTGAGGGGTAAAACAAGCACATTTATTTTCAGCAGGTGGTTGCAATTAGCCATCCACATCTAGGTGCTTGTGTCGACTGTGAGATCTCAGCTATGATGATGTATGCAAAAGAACAAAATATTGCCAATTTATTTGCAATTCATGTAAAGGTGTTAGACAAAAGAACTTTTCAAAATGAAAGATTTATCTCCAGCTCAAGTGCTTTCAAAGATTTTGAAGCATTGTCTCATTACCAGAAACGCTAAGGAATAACTGCAAGTATTTTGAGATTCAAACTTTATTTTACTTTTTGTATTTTATTGTTTAGGTTCCACCCTTGAAATCATCACAGACAGGTCACAAGAAGGGTCACAATTCTGTAAGGGATTTGGAGGTATCGGAGGAATCCTTCGTTACCGGGTGGACTTCCAACAGATGGAGTTGGACGATAATGATTTCAACGATTTTGATGACTACTAAAGGAAAAAAGATATTGTTCTCATACTGAGGTCAGATTAAGTCAACTTTGAGGGAAGATTAGTCAAGGGATTAGTTGGTATAGCTACTGTGGATTGTACCTGGATTGTGAAGGGATTAGCAGAGGATTTGCTTAATCTTGGGCAGTGTCTATTAGTGAACACTAAAACTGCATTGGCCAATGTGTGATACTGTTAAATATGTACCTATTTTAAGAAAGTCAGTTGGGTATAAATTTGAACTATTAAAATAACCCACAATGCACGGAGACATCTTCCCTACCATTTGTCCGGATGATGCTACTTAGTAGAACAACAAATGTATTGTATGTCAAAAGGTTAAACCCCAATCCTTTTGGGGGGAAAACATTTTTTTGTAAATTGTTTGATAATAAGGGCAGAAAACAAGTGTACAGCCTTCTAACAAATTCAGACAACTATTAATACCTCATACCTTATCAAATTTTCACTCCACCCGTAATAATCTATTACCAATTTAACCTTTAAATGTTATACAAATTATGCTGAGATTTGCTGTAACACCATATTCATGAAAATAATCGCTCTATAAGTTGTTGTGCTTCTGAAAGGGATGTTGGTGAGCAACCTTTCAGCTGATTATCTTGGTTTTCTTTTTGGTTTCTCAGCTGTGCCATTAAAAATTGAGAAACAGAGTACAAAGTCATACTGTGCCTGGCACTTTCCCTGTTATTTGTATGTCTGTCTTCAGGAGAAAGCTGGACTCTGATGCTGCAGTCTATTGAAGACACAATCGGAGCATACATATTGATTGAAACGTCCAGTTGTTAAACCACTAATTCTTTTCAGAACCACCACAGCTCATTTAGAGATTTGTTCACGTACATGGTGTTAACACAAACCCTACTAAGTAACTCCACCATGCCAAGGTTCAAATCCTACTTAGAATATTAATCAGAAAATATGAATAGCTGTTGCAACCTGCTTACCAACCAAAAGGACCTGTGGTATAAATGCAAAAAAATAGGCCTGACGTTTCGAACCTAGCAGAGTCTTTCTCAAGAAAGACTGTGCTAGAGTTGAAACGCTAGGATCGAATTGTCAGGCCATTTTTAGAATATTCCTCATTTCCCCTTCTTGTATAACCCCCCCCCCCCCTTTTTGAA